>VWZK01013468.1:817631-836874 GCA_013396935.1 Baryphthengus martii | reverse complement strand
ATCCTTTCCCCCCTCTGGGACAGGTGCATGTCACCTGCCACCAGCAGGCCAGGTGTATAGCAGCCCATGACGAAAAAACCCAAAGCCCTGCTGATAGTTCCAGTCCCGGAGACATGAGTTGACCTGTTGTCTCTTCCTGTTAAACTCATTTGTAATTGCCACTGAAGAGATAGAGGAGAACACAACTTNGTAATTGCCACTGAAGAGATAGAGGAGAACACAACTTGCATTCTGGATCCCTTAAGCAGCTGTCTCAAGGCTCTAAAATACCTTTTAATTGATTTTGGGCGGCTCCTACCCACTTCATCACTACCCACCTGAAATACTAAAAGGTGGTAATAATCAGAGTTTACTAGGGCAGGAAGTTTGTCCAACACATCCCTAACCCATGCTCCAGGGAGGCAGCAGACTTCCCTGTAAAGGGGGTCAGAATGGCATATTGGCCTCTCTGCCCCCTCAGTAGAGAGTCACCCACAACAATGACCCATCTGCTTTTCCTTTTGGAGCCAGTTGTGATACCAGGTTTATGGCAACTTGGTCTTTCTGGCATTTCTGGCCTGGGTGAACCATCCTCCTCTCCAACAGCCAGTTCCTCCTGCAGGACCCCATACCTGTTCTGCAAGGGTAGCTGGGAAGGTGGGGGAGGCCGGGAGGGGGATTCGCCCGCTTCCTGAAGCAGGGACCTGTTTCCATTTCCCCCCTTCTGAGGTCCTCTCCTGCTGCCTGGTGACAAGAGGGGAGGGGATCCTCTGATTTATGTGGGGCCTCAACCATTTCTCTCAGGGAGTGGATCCACCAGTCCAGTCTTTCTCATGCTCCCTAATAGTCCTCAACCTCTCCACGTCATCCTTCAATTCAGCCACCTGCCTGAGCAGATCATTCACCTGTTTGCAGGTGTTGTCTCCACTACCATCCATGGCAAGTGCCAGGCTCCATCGCTTTCTGCAGCCAGAGGCCTGGACACCAACACATTTGTGTTGGGCCTCTGTCTGGGTGCCCACAGTTTTTTCTGACAGCCTTCAGCCAGGTAGCAGCCATGGCTGGATCTCTACAGGCAAGTGGCACCTTGCCATTTGAGGGAGAGTTGGGATAAGCACCCTTGACCTCTGACCGCATGGAGAGATTGAACTCACCTTGTGCACTGGCAGAGCTCAGCGCCCTGCCCTACGAGCTGCAGCCAGCTGCGGCACGCGCTGGGGCACACACAAGCACTGCTTGCTCACCCTGTGCTCTCTGGGAAGCTCCCTAAGGCTTCTCATAGCCTGGTGGCCTGATCAACGGTGGGTGGTGCAGGCTCTGCTCAGGTTCTCAGCAGCCCCTCCACCAACTGACAGCCCCCAGCACAGGCAAAGGGCTTTTCCTGGCTTCAAAAAGCCCCCAGAAGAGCTTTTTGTCAGCCCTTTTTGCTGCAGATCCCTTCCCCAGTGCAGTCTTACCTGCCCTGAAGCTGGTCTCTGCAGAGATGTTGGAATTCTGTTCTAAATCAAATAAAGTGTGTGGAGATCTTAGCTGTATATTCAGTAAATACTAGATCTTACTCAAAGGGGGCTGTAGGGAGGTATTGAGCTTCTGGTGGTACCTGAAACGCAGATGCTGTTTTGAGCAGAGGAGTGTTGTCATGGTGGTGAATTTTTGCGTAATGGCTATTTCAAAAGGACAAACTTACAGATATGGGAAACGGCATTTCTGGACATGCCTTTTTCCTTACACCTCTTTGGGTAATCTGAGAGGTACATCCTACTAAAGGAAGTCTAGTGCTAGTAAAGGAATGCACGGTGCTATTGTTGTGCACTTGGAATATAAAGGCAATGGTGAAGTTGATGTGGTTGCCCTCAAAGGGTGTTTCCCAAGCTATACTGAACAAAAGTTCCATTTTAATTTGCATAAATCCTAAAGCTGATACTTCTAGTGTTAAATAGGCATGACAGGAAAGTCTTGACTTGAGACTTTAAAGCTCACAGATATTGAACATAGCTTTCAAATATTTCCTCTTAATCACTGTATCATGATAAAAGGATCATCTTGGTATCCATTCCCGTCTACCTAAAGAACTATGACAGCATTAGTGGTCAGTCCTGAATAATTGTAAGGGGGGGAAAGAAGAGGTTCTGGAGTAGAGAATCTTGTGCTTTCCACTTCTCAGTATGAGAGGAATACAAGCCACCAATGACCCTTCATGGGGAAACTGTCTTGCCTCTCACAAGCAATGATCTTAGTATGATGAATCTTGCTTCATCTACTGAACTGTTGTCAGTGGCACATGTCTTCTGCTTGAGGTATACCATTGATTGCCTGCTGAGGCTTTGTTGTAATCACTGTTTAACATTGAGATCCTCTGAGTGAGTTCTTTTTCACTAGCTGGAAAAAAAAATGGTTTAGATTAGTTATGACTTTTGTATTTGTAGAACATGGCAGTTATTCTATGTATGTTTGAACCGTTCTTTAAAGCCTTTGTTACTCTTTATAAGTTAATGCCTTAACAGACAGACTAAATGATGGAATATTATTGGATTTGGTAATGTTGTCTATTAAATTTAAAGTAAAAGAAGTCATATGGTTATGTCCAAACAGTTTCTTTCCTCTTTCTCTCCTTTCTGTAGGCACTGGGAAGAGCACACAGACAAAAGCCTATGGTAAGTATGAAATTAGTTCAGTTGACAATCTGAAGCCGGATAGCATTCTGTAGATCACACTAGCAAATCTCCCTATCTCCCATAGCTAAAAAGTAACACTAGTATTTCAGTGTTTTGTCCAGGAAAATCTTTTTTTTCCATGCTATCTTAACCATACTAATACTTTCTTAACTCTCATAGCCTCCAAAGCCAGAAGATCTAGCAGTCATCTGTTTCACCAGTGGAACGACAGGTACAGCTCATTGCATTGTGCAGAATTTATTATCCTATATATGATTAATTTAGAAGTCCTCCTACTGTGTTTTTTCAAGACACTCCCCTTCTCCCCTTTTTGGCAAGTAGTAGCTGGGGAAGTTTTATGGTAAGGCTCCCTTTGATTTTTTCAATACAGAGTTGCAGTATTGGGGGGTGGAGCTGTTACATTTTTGGGCTTGCAAATAAGTACTGAACCTGTATTTCCATTGTAATAAGGACTTTGCATCAGACTTCAGACTTCCAATTCTTCTGTGGTCTCTTTTTTTTGTACTGTGTTAGCAAAATTTATTTCTTACTTCTAAGCAACTTGGCTGTAAGATCAAAAGAGAGACTGTCAAGATGTCAGACACTTGACACGTGAGTTAATATCCAACATTGGCAGGGAGTAACAAGATACATCTTTAAAGCAGTTGTGAGAACAGAAATTAGTCTCGGTTTGATAGCTGCACCTTCACAGAAGTGAGTTTTGAATGAGAAGCTTATCCAAGAAACACGACAACTTTAAAGATTTGATCTCCTTATGAAATGTGAGGACTTAAGCACAAACTTACTACTCTAGCTGTTACCAGCTATTCTTGAAAGTGTGTTAGCAAGTTCTCTGCCTTTGTATGATACACAAAGAAAGGTATAAATATCAAAGAAGGGACTGATTGATTGAAACGCTATTACCTTAGTTTTAACCAGTGCTTGGTAACATAAAGGATCTAAAAATTTCACTGTTGCGTCCTGATGTGCTTCTTCCTTAGGAAACCCCAAAGGAGCTATGATCACTCATCAAAACATAGTCAGCAATGCTTCAGCTTTTGTGAAAACAACAGAGGTAAACTGCAAAGGTTAACATTGTGGATTTGCATGAAGGGAAGAATCTCGGGAGTGAAACCAACTTTGAAATCTCATTAACTTTGGTCTTAACCTCTAGCAAGATTCAAGTGAAAATGTAACTTAACAGCACTCTGCCTGTGCTAGGTCAGAAGTCAGTGTTTCCTGGTTTCCGTTGCAGGGTCAAGAACCTGACAGTTTGATCTGATCTAAGCAAAATGCGACAAAGATTCTGATGTGGATCTACATTACATTCTGCCACAAGCTTACAGTGTGTTATTAGCGCAAGCGCTGTATGAGAGGGTGTGTGCAGAGGCTACTGTTTCCCACTGAGGGTGGGAAAAGCTATAATGTGTATTAAACTGATCTCCCCCTACTTAAAGCTCTTGCATAGATGAGCAGGCAGCATGACTCTATTGCTATTTGATACAGTGTTGACTTAGTTTACGGTAGACTACTAAAGCTCATCTGCAGCCTAGCTAAGAAGGTGGTTCAAGGTTCTTACACATACAGATGTAATAAAAAATATAGCTGTTCTTATTTTGCCAAATACTTTGCACGTAGAATCATTTTTAAACTAAGCAACTGGTCTCACAGTTAGATCATGTAAGGTACTTTTGGTATCAACCTGATGGTAAATTGGATAAGCAAACTTTCTGATGTAAGATGAAAGCGTGCATTTTTAACTCTAAGGCATACTTTAACCTTTTTCCTTCTATTTGTATATAATGGAGCTTCCTGTGTTTTCTATCAGAATTTGGCTTTATTAATAATCACATGAATGATAAGTTGCAGTAATCTGGTCACTGTACTCAACTCTAAAAGATAACCTGCTCTGCCTGCTTATGCTGCAAGTCATTGCTGCAATCTTCTTAAATGCAGCAAACCTGAAGTCGCTCTGGTTCATAGCTTAGACACTTAAATTTCACTGTTGTGTTTTAACTTGGGCAAAACAGAGAATCAATGAGAATTAAATTTTACTAACTCTTTCAGAAAACATACATGCCTTCCACTGATGACACTCTGATATCATTCCTGCCCTTGGCTCATATGTTTGAGAGAATTGTTGAGGTAAGTATCTGACCGTTGTGCTGAACTAGTGAGAAACTTGCTTTTCTTAAAGAGTGCGTGTCTCCTGAATCCCAGTGATACATGCTATTTCTTTTTGACTCTTGCATGCATGTATGAAAGCTTGAAATAAGGTTCAGCTAAACAATATCCCGGGAGTACTAGACAACTGGTTTTCATGCTGAAATATAAACATTAACCTTAGAACTAGGGTTAATAAGAAACTTGTATTCTAGAACATGAGACAATCCTTTAGCATATGTACACTGCCTAGAAATTCCCTGTAGTATTATCAGTGCACTATTAGAAATTCATGGAATTATCTGTCTGCAAGCACGAATAATTTAATCTATAATATGGCATCCTGCTTGCTTACACACAAGTTGCTTAGACTTACCATTGCTTTCAGGAAGCTTCAATAAAAAGGAAGGGATTTTGTTTCAGTAGAGCTCTCTTCCAGGAAATGAAAATGGCTTTTAATTCCATTAAATGAAAAACTTTTAAGTTCTCCTGGATAACTCGTTTTACCATATAGCAAAACCTGGGGCTTCATTTTTGAGGGTGAGGGTGTTGTCCCAAATCTGGATTCCTTACCCAGTGTGAAACACACACGATCGAGATGCTTGCTTTGTTCAGAAAAGGGTGCCAGCCAGTGATGTGCAAAGCTAGCACACCTGGTTATAGCATAGAGCAATGGTATAACATTTATACTATTCAAACATACGAACACTACTTATTTCATTAGTACACTCCTACTTAACAGCTATTGGACAAATTCCAGCTCCTCTCAATTAAAAGGTACTGGTAACTTTAAATGCATTACACATGCTCAGGGGTTAAGGGGCTTATTTGGGTAGGGGGCTTTCTCTAGCTAGAAGATGTGGTTTTCACGGCATAATATTATAATGAGGTAGTTCAATCTCAGGGCACCAGTTTGGGGACTTTGACTCTTCCAAACCATGCTTATCCTCAAGGATGTATGTCCAGGGGAGTGAGAGGCTTCTTTTGTTTTTTCCTTAAGCAGCCATTCCTCCTTACCTTATGCAGCCATCAATCTGTCACCCATTCTCCTTTCAGAGAGGGCCTTATAGTAAAGTGTCAGGCAAACTTCAAACAATCGGTCAGCAAGAGTCTCAGACTGTCTTAATACTGGCAGTTTGAAGGATCCCTGAGCCTATAGTTAGGTGGTGTTTGTTACTGAAAGGATGCAATTTCCTCAGGCTTATTATGCAATACAGGCACAGGTATTTACTGTACTTACTGAAGTGGAATTAAGAGGTCTCCCTTGGGTGAGATTGCAAATATGTATGTTGAAGGTAGTCAAGTCCCAGTTTACATAGGGAAATAAACAGTCCTTGTGTTAAGTGTGAAAAGGCACATGGGCCCAGAAACTGTCCTGTCATTTCAGTTAGGGATCATGCACTTTCTACTTAAAGTGTGTGTATATATACACATTCAAAAATGTATATATGCATGTTATGAAGACTGGGAATGGAGCATAACTGAGGTATACAGGTGCTCTTGGACTTTCAGCACTCTTTGTCCTGGTAATCTGGGCACCAGTTATATCTCTGTGTTTGTTTTACTGATGACTCTTGCACCAGGAGATAGAAGCCCTATAGGTAACAGCTCTGTTCTTGATCATGCAGTAGGAACAGGATGGGAACTTATGTTCCAAAGGATAAAATGAGAAGAAAGTGTTTGTTTCTCTGTATTCCTCTGCTGTTTGAAGTCTTTACAAAGTAGGTGATTATTTGTATATTTACATAAGAGATTAATCTAGAACACTTGGTAGAAAGTAGAAAAGATTTTATTTTTTACTGTTTGGAGTAGGTATTAACACAGGCTCCATGAGAAGTAATCTTTAGAGTCGTACCCCTGTTGTAAAGGTGATGTTTGCCGATTTCTGGCTTCCTAGCAAAGTTAGAGGGTCAGTGAGCTTGGCAGGACAAATGTGTTCCCACCTGGCAAAGGCAGCTACTGCTTACCCCATCTGCACTGATGCATTTGCTGCTTTTTAGCAGATAGTGGCAAAGCACAGGTGAAGGGAGAAGAGTGACACTTTAGCATGTTTTGTGCAGAAAAGATGAGACTTGATGGCAGGTGATGAAGGAACAGGTGTAACATAGGAAGCAGAAGAAATAAAGGCAAGCAGGTATAGATAAACACAAGAGAAGGAGAGATGTTAAAAAGAATAAATGAAACACAAACAAAACAGCAGAAAAAGGAGGTGTGTATATGGGTGTAGGGGGTGGAGCTTCTAGAATCTTAACAGAGAATATAATGCACACCAGGATTAAGTCTGCCTTTCTCTGTCTAGGTCTGAAGTGATGCAGACATAAGCAGTGGCTCTTCTAGAATCTTCTAAAGAGCTTCTTGATCACTGAACAACAAATCCTCTGCTCACATCAGTCTTGTGAAACAGGAAGGAAAACCAGAGTGCAAGAGAATGGAAACCAAGTAGCATAAGGCAGAAATTGCTGCTGGACCAGTAAATAGCATGTGCTGACTTGAAATGCAACTCTTCTTAGTATATAGCAGGGAACAACCAAAGGTCTAGTATTTTTAAATAAGCTAGTAAAATACTTGAAATAGAGAAGTTCTGCTTTTCAGTCTCTTGTTACCTCTCAATTGTTGTTGTTGCTGTATTTGGCCACCTGCCCTTTTTAAATAGGGACTTTTGTGCTATATCTTATTCTACCAGAGTCCTTGGGCAGTGTATGCTAGGCATGTCTTTCTGCTTGGTCTTCCTAGTCCCATCATATAGTCTGAGAATGCTGCAGAACTAGTCCAGAAGCTGAGAGCATTTAAGGTGGATTCTGCACACTCCACTCTGAATAGGACTATTATATTTATGCAGCTAGAACACATCATGCATCCTGTGTTTTCAGAGTGTTTACTTTTTTCCTAACAGTGTGTGATTCTGTGCCATGGAGCTCGGATAGGATTCTTTCAAGGGGATATAAGACTACTTATGGATGACCTAAAAGCACTGCAGCCAACTGTTTTTCCTGTAGTACCAAGACTGTTGAACAGAATGTTTGACAAGGTAAGCATACACACATGAGTCTACACCTTTGCAGGGTTTTGAAGAGACTTGGTGAAGTTTGTGCTGCCAGGGTAGGAGTAACTTGTGCTAAGAAATCTGTGCATCTCTTTCTGAGAGAGCTGAAAGTGGAGGGAGTAGTACTGGTTGGATTAAAACACTTTCAGGCAGCAAATACTAGTGTTGAAAAGTCTGACTAGGGGACTTGGTTCTCTGTAGCTTGATTTAATGACTTACTGTTTTGCTCTGAGCAAGTTAAATCCAGTCTGCAGCATGAACATGAGGCTCAGCATCTACAGGCCACACTTTTAGCATCTGACTCATGGAGTGGAATTTGCAAACCAAGGTCAGGTGTTTGCCTATGTTTGCATGAACGCACGCAAGACTTTCCTACAGAGCAGCCAGTGTTCTAGCAGAGAGACCTATAAACCAGCCAGTCAGGAGTGCTAGGGAGAGGGTGTGTCAGCAGCCCAAGTCTATCCTGTGCATGCTGATCACCTCCTCGGGGTCATCTGAGATGGGAATTCAGATTCTCCTCCTTGGACTTCAGATTTTTAGATCATCCTTTTGGATATGAATGACTGACTCTTCTAAGGTACAGCCAGAGAAACTGAATTATTATAGAATGGTTTAGATAGAAAGGGACCTTAAAGATCATCTAGTTCCACCACCCCTGCCATGGGCAGGAACACCCTTCTGAATATCCTGAAGGATATAACTCCTGTGACTCCTAAAGAAATGGCAGAGCTGTCTACGTTGTCTTAGTCAGTACAGCGCTCTAATCGTGAGACTAGAGTAGCAGCAAGTAATACGAGATTCTGTTTGGCCTCAGGAACAAATTGTGCAAGACTGATCGATTTGGAGAGGAGGAAATTTCTGAGACCAGCCTGTAGTGTTTAAAACATAGCCCCTCATTCTGCTCATGTGATCTGTACTGGAATTGGAGAAGAACAGCCAAAGCTTGGGACTCTTCTCCTTTCATGACGTCCTCCTGTTTAACTCCAGTGCCCTGAGGCTTTCACTCTTCTGTGGCACCATCTCACCCTAGTATCTAGTATGTCTCACCCAGTAATCTAGTATGTGAGGCTAAAAAGTGGGAAATTAGGGTGGTAGAGGGGGCTTTTCAGTGCTTTTCATTATATACTGAGGATTATACTCAACTCAAATTTTGATCATACTGGAAAAGTAAACATCTATTTTCATGAAGAAACTATACATTGAAACAGCATCATACAGTTTGGGAAGCAAGAATTAAATGCTAATTTTGGTGGACATCTCTTGCACTGAGGTAGAGGCCAAATTCAAAAAACGTATTTCTTACTAGAATTAAGATGCCTACTAATAAAGGTTGTTTTACTGGGTTTTTTTTTTTCTCTGTTAAGTGTCTCTATGCATGCTTCTGTAAGAAATAAGTAATGGTAGCCTGAGTCTTCTAACCACAGATCATTTTTCGTATCAGATTTTTGCACAGGCAGATACTTCGTTAAAGAGGTGGATGCTGGATTTTGCTTCTAAGAGGAAAGAAGCGGAACTCCGAAGCGGTATAGTTAGAAACAACAGTTTCTGGGATAAAGTCATCTTCCGCAAAATACAGGTATGCTTGAAAACTTCAGAGTCTTAAGATTGCAATTGCTGAATTTCATACGAATGGCTATAATCTGGTATGGCTTTAGCACTAATTAAAGATTACCTGGCTACTCAGAATAAAAATCAAAGCTGCCCTTTTATTGTCAACTTCATTTTTTTTCCCGTTCCCTTTGTTCTAATAGTATCAGCTAACTGTATGAGCAAAATTACCTTAAAACAGTCTGGTGCTTCTCTCTCTTATCACTTTGAAAGCAAACACTGTCCTTCTGAAGGAGGAATGCTAAATGTGATACAGTGCCACCTGTAGTCCCTACTGTCTTCTTGCTGTTGGTCACTAGTAAGTTATGCCTGCTGTTATATCTGGCACTCACTTGCTGTGGCCTTAACCTTGGTTGTACAACATGCCCCTTTGGCTGCTTTTTATAGCATTCAGGATGTAGGAGGAGCTGATACAAGGCAGATAAAAATAAAGCCGATGCTGCAAGGCCTTGACTTAAGCTCTTCTGACTTTTGGCAGAGTCTGCATTGCAGTGACACCAAAGCATAGTCTTCGTAGATACTATATGTTTGAGATACCATTTCTTCCAACCACTAATGAGATTAAAAACACTGCAAGAAAAACAGCTTGCACTAGGAGACTAAAATTTAATCTCTAATATGTGAGTGATGCTACAGGTGAATAGTGGCTGAGTGTGAAACAGAAGACTACTCTGGAAATATCTCTAAAATGATTTTGGTGTCCACAGTATCTTGTGTCTGTTGTAGGCAAGTTTGGGAGGAAAAGTAAAGCTGATGATTACAGGAGCAGCACCTGTATCTGCAAGTGTACTGACCTTCCTGAGAACAGCGCTTGGCTGTCAGGTGAGTTTCCTGGCCTTAATCCTAAAGCAGCGTTTAATACCCAGTTCCAGCTTTGTTAGAGGAGTTCCGGTAGTGTGATTATATGGATAACTTTTTGGCATTCTTCCTGGGGACTACACAAGTGCATACTCCTTTCTAGAGTTTTATCTCTCAGGCTGCTGAGATTTCTGTATTCATCCCAAAGTCTATTATAACTGAAGTAACCACCTGAACTGTCTTAAGGAAAAGATCTAGGGGGAGGGGAAGCCTGCTATAAGCAATAATTGATGCTCTTGGAATTAAGTTTGAGGCTTACCTTGCTTACAGAAGTATTCATAACTACTGTAGTGAATCTAGGCAACCGATATTGTAGTGTCGTTGCTTTGAAGTTGAGATTGGGGATAACCAGATTGCACACATTACATTTACCTTCAGAGCTGCTTCAAAGTGTATGTTTTTTGAAGTAGAACCTGAATAACAATACCATAGGATGGAACAAATGAAACACACTCTAAAACATGAGGTTCTGTGACTTCTTGAAGTTCTTGTTCAGCAGCGTGCTGGTGTAGCAATGCATTCTGCACAGAAAAGGGAAGCCTGTTGTATCTAATAATTGCAGAACTGTGATGGGGTATAGGGATTCCATTCCTGGCTCTCTTTGGACAAGCCTGTCCTTAAATGATGTGAATGAAGTCATTGCTTGTGCTACTGTTCTTAGTTTCTTCCTCTTGCTCTCTCTGTTTTTATCTATACAGGTGTAACATAGCATGTGAAATTGAGTGAACCTTTGAGTAAATACTAGAGCTGAAGGTGGAATGTTAGCACTTATTAATTTTACCACAATATAAAATTTTATAGCGATACAGACGATTCTAGGGATTTTGCTGAACTCAAATTTAAACAATTAGAAAAAAGCAAAATATTTAATTTTAATGAAGAAATTATGTTGGTAAAGTAAAAATCTTAAATAATCTTCATTTCACATCCTAGTTCTATGAAGGGTATGGACAGACTGAATGCACAGCGGGGTGCTCACTGTCACTGCCTGGCGACTGGACAGCAGGTATGGCGTTTAGTGGTCTGTCTGTTAAATTTCAGGATGCTACAGAGGGCCCTGACCACATTGTTAGTCTCCTGTAAACCTATCAAGATTCTTATTTTCTTCAAGTGAAGTAAAAGTTTTGAACAGATCCCTTGAAGTTTATATCCCTAAATAGCTACGAATGTTCAGTAATCCAAACTTCTAATAGGTTTTGTCCTTCTAAGCTGAAGTGCATTTAGGAGAGGGGAAGTCATAGTATCAACCCTTGTAATTTTTATAGATTAAGAATCTGCTGTTTATAAACACAGTGCTGGAAATTTAAATAGCATTTTTTGGTGTTGGAACAGTCTGTATTTTTGTCAGATGTTACATCTCTAGCTCCCTAGCTGAAATAATACTGATAATTGAAACTATAGTGAGGCTTCTGCTACTTAAATATGCCTACAGACTGAGGATCTTGACTTGCAAGAAAAGACAAGCTTGGGTGCATTGTTCAACTTGTAGCGTCCTAGGGATATCTGAGATTTTTCTGTCCTAGCAAACTTAAGCTATTACTGTACTGGTACTGGTGTAGTACTATACTAGAAGCCAGTTCTCCATCTTCTTTTACTTGAGCATGTAACCAGCTCACTGTTTTAAGAACCTGACTAAAAAGCAGTTTATGCTATTGAAGCGTTACTCCATTTAACAGGTCATGTTGGAGCACCGCTGCCGTGCAGTATCATCAAGCTTGTCGATGTACAAGAAATGAATTACTTAGCTGCCAAAGGAGAGGGTGAGGTAAGTAATTTCAAAAGGTCAATATGAGCCTTCTAAGAAACATTGGAAAAGGTGTTTTTTGTTCCTGAAATAACTGTCTGAGTTTAGCAAAAGTGCTAAACGTGGCCTGCTACTGAAAAGCAAAGATGCCTACCTTGCCTACATGCAGGATAAGCTAATGATTCACAGAAGCAAAACAGAAAATAATGCACTGGGGGAGAGAGGAGGTCCCTTACTGTGGGATAACAGGTTGTTATGTATTTATGGTTCTGTGACCAACATGCCATCTTCCAGCTGAGGGATAGCTGAGAAGCTGGCTATCTCATACTGCATTTATCCTTCAATAAATGCTAGCAGAGGGCATCCACTGCCAAGTGCTGGAGAACAGCTGATGCATGTAGCTTGTTACCCAGTCTGTGATGTGAGATGAGCTAATTTAAAGTGTCTGGAACATTAACAAAAATGGAGATAAAATGCCATGAAGGCTGATGATTTGACAACTGCCTGCACATTCTTCTGAACTTTTTTCTGCAGCCTGCACAAATTGAACGTGTATATTTTATAAATTGCACTTTGAGGACTCAGCTTTATATGTAATGCTATATGCTGTCTTTTTCAATATTTTTTTCCAAGTGAAATATACTTTGAACACATCCATTTTCCCCAAGCTGTGAAAACAAATTAACTGTGGTGTATTTCATGTGTTTTGGAGAGGCTTTAAGGACAGTTAGGGGGTAACAACTGGATGAATAGAGAGTAGCTTAAGGAAGTAACTAATCTAACTGCAAACGCTATAGAATCTTTGTTTTGGTTGTCACTTGTATGAGACTAGAGACCAATCCTTGGGCTTCAATTCTCAGAAATACTTAAGGATTTAGTTGGATTTGGTGGTGAGAAACTTTAGAGGTGGAGAGCAGTGCCGGGATTCTTTCCTTCTTGCGTATGACCTCATGCTTAGTCTTCGTCAGCGATTTTTGCTTCACTTTAAGTATGCTTTTAAAGCTTGGTCTACTAGAGGAACTGAGTATAAATTCTCATAATGAAAAACTAGTTTAAAAAAACCACTCCTAAAAATGTTTTGCTTGTACTGCTGTGAAAGTTTGCTGTGTTAGACATTACTTTGGACTTGAATAAATACGGTATCGGGCATGATCTTAGTCTTTTAGTCGTAACTTCCTTCATGTGAGCTATTCTAAACTTAACAAGCGTGGTAACTTGTTTCACAGAGCCTGAGGTCCATAGCTGTAGAATTGGTTTGCATTGTCCTTTGCCTAAAACAGATCATCTTCCTCATTGTCAATCTGCTCTTCAGCTGGATTAAACATTCCTAGTCCTCCTCTGAGAGTAAACTTTGAATATTCTCTGTTCTGTCAGCCTTCCTTTTCACTTTTGCCAGTTAATCCATGTTCAAGAAGAACAAATTCATGACTAGAATTATATATGCATATATGCAGATGAGGTCTTAGTGTCAGTTAGCTGGACATAGATAAACAGGCTGCTATCTTTACTGGGAAAAGCTATCACCTACTGCCATCCTGTGATTGTAGGAACCATGAAAAATGAAACGTTTGATCACTCAGCCTTTGACTTGACTGGAACATACAGAGTTCTCCTCTACTCAGAATCATAGAATGGCTTATTTTGGAAGGAATCTTGTCTCTTAGTTACTGAGAACTGTTGGAGAAAGCATTCATTGCAAATAGTGTCTTTTCACTTGCCTTTATAATAGCTACATTAACAAATGGCTTGTTTTCAGGTGTGTGTAAAAGGGCCAAGTGTATTTCGTGGCTATTTGAAAGATCCGGAAAAAACAGCAGAAGCTCTGGACAAAGATGGCTGGCTTCATACAGGAGATATTGGGAAATGGCTACCAGTAAGTTAACTTCTATATAGCTGGAATATACTTCTGTAGTTAGCAGCAGCAATTTAACAAATAACATAGAAACAAAATTGAATACAATGAAAGGTGAAAGACATAACTTTTAGAGAGAGGATAATGACTGTTGCAGATACATCTGTGTGCCTTGGGCTAAAGTATTGGCGGTGCCAATCCTGAGGCTTTCCCTAGTTTAGGTTAGATGGGTGCAGAGCCTGTTTTCTTCTAACATTAGTTTGACAGCACTCTGGCTCTAGTACTGTTTTCCTGTACTACTGTGGCATGCTTAAGCTGTGTAAATTGTTTTTTCACTCAAAGTGCCTCTTCTAAGTGGAAGTTATTTCTGTCAACAGAATGGTACATTGAAGATCATTGACCGGAAAAAGCACATATTTAAACTAGCCCAGGGAGAGTACATAGCACCAGAGAAAATAGAAAATGTATATCTAAGATGTGAAGCACTTGCTCAGGTCTTTGTCCATGGAGAGAGTTTGCAGGTAAGCATTCTTAGGTAACTTTAAAAATGAATGCAGGAGGAGACTGCTCCCCCCGCCCCCTTCCTCCCTCCCCCACCTCAAACTTTGGGACTGAAATCATAACTTTTTTTAGCATTATACATTTTGATTCTGAATGGGCTCTTAACTCCAACCATTATATAGCTCATTTCTGGATTTGGTTTCAGACCAGGTAGTAGAACTAGATTAATTTGAGTTTTAATGACTGTATAAGATGCTAGTGTGCAGGAAAGATTAAATAAATAAACAATAAAACAAAGACACACCAAAAAACCCATCAAAATCCAAGATGTCCATATTTCTGCAAGTATAAACTGAAATATATGGGTCTAAGAGTAATTCTCTTAAGTGTGAGCTTCTGAACTGCACTCCTGTATTCAAGTAGCAGAAAGCTGCTGACTTTATAGCAGGATCAGAAATGCTTTCTAAACCCCAGCACTGACAATTAAGAGATGTCTAAGAAGTGTAGTGTTGACTTCAAAAGAAAAAAGCTCAACAAAAATTCCTTTCTAGGCTTTCTTAGTGGCTATTGTGGTACCTGATCCTGAGACTTTGCACAGCTGGGCCAAGAAAAAGGGATTTGAAGGCTCATATGAAGAGCTATGTAAAAACAAGGTGAGTCATATCTAAATAAACAGTTAGTTGTTTTGCATCAACTTTTTTCAAGCTATACAGTGTATTCCTGTATCCACAGGATGTCAAAAAACACATTCTGGAAGACATGATCAGGATTGGGAAAGAATCTGGTTTGAAGTCATTTGAACAGGTAAGGTCATTGTGAGAACTGAACTTTAAACTTCTCAACACCCATATAATCAGACTTTCCAGAAACTGCTTTTAAGTTGCATCTGGCAAGCTTTTTAAGTGATGGGCTTTGTTATGGTATCTGGGCAGTGTTTTAATAGCTGTGTCTATCTCAAGGAGTGCAGCTTGGCTAGTAACTGTTTCCTTTCCAGGTCAAAGACATTGTCTTGCACACTGAAATGTTTTCCATTGAAAACGGCCTGCTGACACCAACGCTGAAGGCGAAGAGACCAGAACTGCGAAAATATTTCCAATCACAGATAGATGAACTCTATGCTAATACCAAAATGTAACTGAGTATGGAAGGAGGAAAGTGGCACACGTCTGTCTACTGTTGGCCTTCATATCTGTAATTTGACTACAGCAAACATAGGGAAGGAAACTGTGCAATCATTAACTTGTACAAAAATGGGTACTTGCCATAGGAACACTGAAGAAATGGAACACTGCCTTACTGTCAAGTTGTGTTGCATACTGTTTTTATGGTGACCTACAATTTCCAAAAAGAGCCTTAACTATAAATGGTAACTATATGTAAGTTATTTAAGACTTCCTTCGCCAAAAACGGGACTCTCCTTCACCAAGGAGCTAAGGTTTTCTCATTGCCAGCATGTTTGCTGTCTGCAGTGTATTTTGCAGTTGTCAGTTCCACAAGGGATTTGGCAGCTTTGAAGATGCCTCTAAGTATCTTGCATCTTCAGAAGGACTACTTTATCTCTTAAAAAAAAAATCAATCTACCACCAGAAAAAAACCCAAATCCTTACAGTTGCACACATGGTATCACATCTTGCATTTGTCCTAGTATTAACTGGGGCAAGGCATCTGAATGTTTTGGGTATATTGGGTTGTTGCATTCTTTTTTCCCCTTCTGTATCTGCAGCCACTTCTGAGGTGTGCTTTTTATAAAGGTAAAAGTCAGAATTTCACACAAAGGAGACTGATGAATAAAGTTCCTCAGAGTAAGTCTGTGTATAGCAGTGGTTCTGCACTGGAAGTGTGGATCCAGTTAATACAGAAAGTGTAGCTTTTGCTGCATTAACATAAATCCAGAGTAATGCCAGCCCCGCAAGTGAACAGATCCCAGCTCTGGCAAGAACACTAGAAACCTAAACCCCAAACCATTCAGGAGGCTGGGCTATGCTAACAGTCAGGTAAACACTGCACCTGTACTAGCCACTTGTTTCCCTGTAGTGAACATGTATTTAAAGTGCTTTTTTTTTTAAATGTGCCAGGTCCTCTAAGTGGAAGAGCTTCTGACATAACCTCAGTTTTCTGTGCTTTGTGTATGAGCCACTGAGTATTCTTCACTGACTAGCAAAACAGGTCAGGTAGAATGTTTTTGCCTGATGCTTTGCAGCAATTGGAAGTATTTATATATGCCAACAGAACGGTGCGTTGGCACGGGATAAGTGTTTGTTCAGGGATAAAAACTTAATTCCCAGGCAAATTACAAAATAACTAGTTAACTTTTGTTTGAAAAATCAGCAGAAACAAGCCTTATTACAGCATAAATCTTTTGCTATCCTTAACGGAGTTGGTTTTGCATTAGCATTCATTGCTGTTTTTTGAAAACATGGATATATGTAAAATACAAGCACAACAAGGTTTGCACTAAGATTTGTGTGTGATTGTAATGCACTACTCTGTAGCATAATTTCATACGTGTGCAGTTAAGGTACACAAATCCCAGTCAACTGTTAGAGCAGTAGTTTGTTACATTGGAATTCAAATGTTTGCTTAGTGTTGGCTATTTCTATGTTTTATAAAACCAAAACAATTTTCAAAACCAATGAAGGAAACCAAAATAAATATTTCTGCATTTCAACTCAGTGAAGTGTTTGTTTATCAACGAAAGATGCTGCTGACTAACAAGCCCAGGTGTAATTTGGTAACTCTGACAAGCTGTAAAACTCTGCTGCTACAGCCATACTAAATGGAGGATAAATGCTGCTTGTTGACACTACTTTTGGAAAGTAACTTTCTGCTTTGGTCTGATATTTGTGTAAGTTTTTGCCCAATATCTGTAAGAAAGGGATGCTGTTGTGTGTAATTTACTCCTTCAGTATTCTTAAAATATATTTTTTTGTATTCAGAATGGTTTCTGACAGGTAGTGTGTTCTTTCACTCATGAGTTGTGTGTGATGGTAAGCTAGTTTTCTTAAACTCTTATGCTGCTTTTGAGGGGTAGTGGTTGTTGCTTCTGTACTGTTGTCATTCCTCCCCTTCTCCTTTATGGTATGAGATACTTCATGGGCAGGTTTATCAGACCCAGGGTCAATGAAGCATTGCCACTAAGACTCAACACATAGTATTGTGAAATAATAAGCAGACTTGTGTTTCCAGCCATGATAGGACTAATTCATGGTGTATCTTTCCTACTAAAGGACATCTAAATCAAAGTTTTGTCACTTAATACCATCTTCAAATCTGTGTGTATGTTGCTTGGAAAGAGAGTGAAGTGTCACCACACCTCTCCTCATGGAGATGGCTAAGAAGGGGTTGAGCACTCGATCTAAGGGGTATTCTATCAAAGACAGCTTTCTGGAAGAGCTATTTACCAGCACAGAATCAAAGCTGTGCTGTATGTAGGTGCTTGTTACCTTTGGCTTACGGGGCTCACCACTACAGCCACCAAATTAGAAATATAAAGACAACTTGCCCCCTGTTGATCCTACTGTGGTATTTTACTGTGTTCTAGTATATTTGGTTGGACAAAGCAGGTAGTGCTGGTGGGGGGGAAAAGCAGCAGATGGCTGATCTTTGGGAGGATGCCCTTAGCTGTGGATGAAGAGATGTGACATGAGGGGCCCTTCAACTAGTAAGATTTTTGACAAATTGCTAAATCTCTTCTTAACACTTTAATTGCTGAGTAACTAAATGTCAGAGACTCAGAATTAAGTTTCCAGTCAGAATTCTGGTTTTGGCATACCGCTCTACCACTTAATATTTTTTGTACATTATTGTTAATATACAAAACCATAATATAGTAAGAAATTATTCAAAACATTAATAACTGCTGCAAGATTTTGACCTGAGATTTCAGGTTATCTTTAAATAATGCAAAAACTTTCCTTTCTAGATAGTTAGGATGTCAAAGATAAGCCATGTCTCTGCCTGTTTATGTAACAGCATGGAATATATGGGGAAGAGAAGAAAAACCGGTGTAGGGTTGGGTTTTTTTAGTGTGTTTTTTTGTGGTGGTGGGTGGAGTTGTTGGTTGTTGGTGGTTTTGTGTTGTGGTGTTTTGTTGGTGTGTTTTTTTTGTTGGTTTGTTTTTTGTAGCANGGGCGGCGCCGGTTGGGCAGATCGAGGCCAAGGCCGCCGCCCTCCTTTCCACCTCCCTAGGGGCCCGGCCGCGCCGGTCCGGTCCCTGCCTGTCGAGGCCAGGCCGCCTGTGGGCTCCTGACGCTTGGGGGATGCAGGAGTGGGCCTAGGGTCTCCTGGGCGAGAGAAACGGCGGCGGTGGAGCGAAAACAAAGGCGTGATCAGTGCCCTGCGTTGTCTTGTTGGTATAGTACGTGTGTGCTGCGCCCGGCGCCGGGCTGGGCTCATACCGTGCGGAGCGAGTTATACTACGTCTAAAGCGACTTATGTGTAATACTTTGGGTTAACAGAGATTTTTCCATTCTCTCCCAGGTATTTAAACAGAGAAAGCTGATTTTTATCGGAGAGAATTTTTAGGTAACTTTATCCTTGGTTGTGTATTTAGCAGCATATACTCAGTAGCGAAATGTCCTCGAAGAAGAAAATGAAGAGAAACCATTCTGGAAGCAAATTCAAGGTAAGCTTTGCTCGGTTGAGCAGAATTAGAACAAGTGCTTTCTTGTGTTACGGTGTTCAAATGGCACTGGTCGTGGAGGTGAGTGCAGAGGCGTTCCTGTGGGGCTTTGCTGGAAGCTGTGCCGTGCTGCGCATCCCTGCTGCTGCAGGGTTGGGGTGCAGGGGGTTGTTGTTTAGAGTTTGGTTTTGTTTTCTTGTGTGCTACTTTTTTTTTTTTT
>VWZK01013468.1:788737-816768 GCA_013396935.1 Baryphthengus martii | reverse complement strand
CGAAATGTCCTCGAAGAAAATGAAGAGAAACCATTCTGGAAACAAATTCAAGGTAAGCTTTGCTCGGTTGAGCAGAATTAGAACAACAAGTGCTTTCTTGTGTTACGGTGTTCAAATGGCACTGGTCGTGGAGGTGAGTGCAGAGGCGTTCCTGTGGGGCTTTGCTGGAAGCTGTGCCGTGCTGCGCATCCCTGCTGCTGCAGGGTTGGGGTGCAGGGGGTTGTTGTTTAGAGTTTGGTTTTGTTTTCTTGTGTGCTACTTTTTTTTTTTTTAATAGTAGTACAGTAGAATGCAAACTGGACCATTGACTTTCAGGCAGGCATAAAATTGAAAACAGTCTCGTAAAATTGTGGAGATCGGTTTGTAGCGGAAATAGTTGATGTGTCTGTATTTAGTACCTTAACAGAACTTGTGAGGCACTGCTAAGGATTGGTAAAATTAAAAGCTCAGGAAGTCGATGTTTTCTGACTATAATTCCTTCTCCATGTACACACACAAATTAGTGAGGAAACTCACTCCCACGCTTACTTCCTTAAATGTGCGAATAACACAAATACTTCACAAACTAGTGTCGCTGTCTATGCTTCTGCTCTACAGAAGTGTCGGTGCGATACTTGACTTAAATTCTACGTGTTCTAAGAAGTTACACTATAGCTTTTCAACCTTTTAAAGTGAAAATAATTAAATTGGAAAAGGATGAAAATTTATGTAATATAGAGATGAAAAAAAATATTTTAATGCCTGAAAAGAAGAAGGCTACAGATCATAGGAGCTAGATGTTAGTCTGTTTTAAAATTTCTAAGGTTATATGCTTAGTTTTATAAAATAAGACAAAGTTTGCATGGCAAGTATGGTATCAAATAGCAAAATATATCAGTTTTACATCTTCCCTTCTCTCAGGGTGAAAAAACCACACACATATCCCGAGGAAAAAATGTATACACTTAAAATACTTATATCACAGCTCAGTAGTCACTATGATCCTGGTTAAATGTATTTCTAGCCATATATTCTTGAAATTCATTGTATTTAATCTGTTTTGTGCTCACAAAGCTAGATGAACTAGCTGTTCATTTCATACCCATCCAGGAACACAAAGCCGACTCCCATCCTCACTGGAAATTGCCTGCACTCGAGGAACCAGATGTCTCAAGGATATCGAAGGTAGCAGAAGCAAATCTGCTTGAGGATCTTGACGATTCGTTTGGTCAGTGTTAACCTGAATGTCATTTAATGTCCAGTTTTCATGAACGAAACCTATGGGCATGATATTTCAATGCTTACCTAGGGAAAGGTATTGTTTCTTTGCCAGATAAAGTAATGGGCAGGAGAGGCAGAGGATTTTTTTAGAGCAGAGTTATCTTCTGTCATTTATAAAGTATATGTGCAAGTAAAAGTGAATGGAAAAATACTGACTATTCAAGCTTTATAGTCTGAACAGTAGAATTTTGTGTGCTACTACAATTGTGTAAAAATGTATATTTAAAAATGAAAGTTCAATGTCTGAAGTTATTCTCTATTAAATTGCACAAGTTAGGAACCGAAATTTTTGCGATTGTCAAGAGTGTTCATGGCAGCCAACTTAGACATTCACGGGGTGTTCTTGTGCTGCTTGCAAATGTTATTTTAAAAAGTAACATAAAAACGTACTGTTTTGGGTGAACCATTAAAACCACTTTCATGCTCCATACGGGACTTGTGCAATGAGACCCCAGCGTCCTGGAAGAGAATCAGTTCAACTGAAATAGGGGCCCCTGTGTGAAGTAATTGAATTGTTATTGAATATTTATAGCTCTTGTGTCGATGCTAGTAAGAAAAACATTTTAACAATTCTGTAATTAGAAGCTGTAGAGAAAATACTAGAAACTGTCTTTCAGCTGTAATAGTTATTCCTCTAAGAAAATTGCGGAGATGTACATGTAAACTGCTAGGAACAGCATTGAAAATGAACAGTATAGCAAGAGAACAGTAGGGCAAAAGGGTTGTCGTAAGGGGAAGGCCGGAAAATGAAAAGCTCTTCTTCTTCTCACTTCAGTGCTATGTATTAAAACTGTACAAAGGATACCCACTAAAGCTAACTTGAGTTAACACTAAATTTTGTGGCAATGTACTTGAAAAAAAGAAATCTATCCTGTGGAAGGCATGCTTACTAAAACCTTGAAGTACTCAGAGTTCCAGTCTGTTTTGGTAGCTACCTTTTGAGTTCTACATTTACAAGCATTTTGTAGCAGCTGTAACTGCCTTCTTATAGGATCCAATAAATTAGCTAAAAATTCCCATTTAAAAAAAAGGTAACATTTAGAAAGTAGATGTTTAAATGTGTAGAAGATTGATGTGTACTGTAGCAAAGAGAGATATTAAGTAAACTGCAAACTGTTTTGTTTGCCCTATGCCGTAAGCTCAGCGTGTACATGTCTGCACCTTTGGTTTTGGTTTGTAGAGAAACAGCAGGTGGATGAGTATAGAAACCATGAAGCTTTTCACTATACAGATATTTCTTAAATCCTGAAATAATGCTTTTAAAAATACTTCCTTTCTATTAGTGAGCAAGGCACAAATATTCAAACAAAATGCCTAATGGCAGGCAGAGCTAATGTGTCCGTGCTATTTGCCTGAACAGATGGAAACAATTTTCATGCAGCTTATTTTCTGCTCTTTATAGATCACCCTTTGCACAGTACTGCTGTGGATGCTTATGGAGAGGAACATCCAGAAAACAAGTCACGTGGTCATGTTTCAGCACTTCAAAGGAAAAATACAGAAAGAAGGTCTTGTCAGCATTTAGTTTAACCTTTAGATTTTTAGATTAAATGGGGAAAACGTTCTGTTTGTTAGGTTTCCCTAGTTGCTTATTAAACAGATGCTTTAACTTAAAATTTCCCACATGAGAAACCAAGAGTAAGTAAGGTTGTGCAACATAGAAATGAAATGGGAGAATAAATTAGAGCCTACCTTCTGTACATTGATTTGAGTACTTACTGTATTTTTTTTTTTTTAATGAAAGGATTTAAAAATACCTCTGTGAGGTATTAATCGATTCTTAAAATGCTGGTGTCTATGGTTAAAAGGTGGAAAATCTGAAAAATAGGTAGAAACAAGTTAAGCTGTAAGTAACAAAAGAAAATTATTTTAAAAATCTTTTAATGCAAATTTTAGTATATTTCTCATTTGTTATATCAAATAACAAAGCCTTCTTCATTCCTGCTAAAATATCCTAAATAATAATTTTGTCTGTTTCAAAGTTTCTGCTCAATATGCCATGGCTACCCCAGTGGCCAGTCAGTAGTAGATTTCTAGATTGTTGTGAGGGTTGCTGTCAAGGGGTAAAGATTCTATCCCCATTGTATGCCATCTATTAATGTAGTCAGTTTAGGAAACACAAGCTCAACGATGTAGCAACACACAATGTTCCCCAGCACACAAGATTTTGTTGTATGTGTAGTTGAAGATCATTCTTTCTCAGTGTGTACTGGGTTTACATGTGGATATCTTTCTTTTCCTAGTAGAAAAAGATGTCACTCAAAAACGTCTGATGATGATGTTCAGAAATTCAGCGCAGCTGACCCTGAAGATGGACCCCTTAAGGAGAATGTGGTACAGAAAAAGTTCCATGAGTATTATCGATCAATTTAGGATTAATTTAGTTCATGCTGTGCCTGGATTAGAGGGGGAGCAAGAAGACGACCTTTCATTTTTCTTAGTGCCACCTCAGTACTTAATTGTATCCAAAATAATTAATCCTCAGAGTATTCCTGTGAGATAGCCAAATGAAATGCTTAAAGTGACAGTCATCCTGTCAACAAGGAATGTAATAGCCAGGTGTTCCTGGATCCTGTATCCTGTCCCATTCTCTTGCTTATCAGGGGAGATGTTCTCTACTTCTTTCAAATATCTTCTTCATATCTGGATTACATGTTCTTAAAGAACAGCATACTAAATAGAATGTAAAGCTTTGTTCAGTATTGAAGTAAAACATAAGAGAACTGAATTTTTGTTAGAATTGATCGATGATTTTATAGTCGATAAAATTAATTTTGACTATATATTAGAATTAAGCTAAACCCACTCAGTTTTGAATGAGTGTTTTTCTACACGGAAGCGTTTTACACTAATTGTGGCCCTTGGCGCACAGCTTCCAGGCACGCTCCCAGAGGAAGTTAACTATCGGCAGACTTGAGGACATAGGCCTCTGATAAAAGAAGCTATGCAGTGGCTTGCATGCATGTTTTTTACATATTGAAATTTATTGGAAATGTTGAAAATCACGTTGTCAAATTCAGCACAGACGGTTAATCTCTCACCAGCAAAGCGCATGTGTGCAGCGTGGGTGAAAAGGGAGGTGAGGAGGTGCTGCTGATCAGAGTTGTTAGTGCTGGGTGATGGCTGTGCTGAACCCAGGGTCCGCACGCTCCTCAGCACGTTTGTAGTGCTGCTGCACGGCTGGTGGCTGAGGCGCCAGTTGGCCAGTGCAGGCAGCTGCTGTCCCTCGGCTGGGTGATCTCTGTGCTGTGATTCTGCAGAAATAGGCCTAAGGAAATGTTACTGATGTTGTCAGCCAGGAAATGCTTCCTGCGTTCTGCTTAATTGCCACCTCTCAGAATTTTAAATGGATGTACTCAGGGCTTTTCTAGGAATTAATCTGCTTTTTATATCACAGAAGAGACTGAATACTGCTCAATTCATGGTGAAAAAAAAGCGGCCTTCAGAGGAGAGCACATCAGATCCTCCTGGTAAAGTAGACCTCAAAAATACCGTATAGCTTGTCCTCATTCAAGATGAATGCTTTTCCATAACTCTGTGGGTTTGTTTCTGGTATTTAGCAACATACTACTTCTAGAAATGGGAGGTATTAGTTTCAGTTTTGGTATAGACACTCATTAGCAATGGTTAAATTGAGGGGCTGGTGTGCCACACAGCTCTGACCCGCCTTGGTTTGCATCCCTGGACTTGCCTATTACTCCCCGAAGGGATGCAGCATAGGTGATCGGGATCCCTCACATGCCACCCTGCTCCCTTTGGAGGGAAGCCTGCCTCCAGCGATACCGAGCTGTGAGATGCTGCAGTACATCCCATGGTCTGGAAGCCTGGAGCACCAGCTGTGGGGCAGAACTTGGAGTGCCTTTGGTTTACAGCGTAGGCACGGCTGTTACTATAAACCTTTGAGATAGGGAGCGTCAAGACAGCAGCATTTTTCAGTAGAGAGCAACTGTGTCTCAAATGTCGTCTTGCTTCCTTTGAACAGTTCCCCATCACATTCAAGTACTGGATTTACATTTGGGGGGGTGTGAAGAAACACGATTTAACTTTTTGTGGAATTAGTTAATAATAATATTGCAAAGTTTAAAGAAATGTATTTCTATACAGATTTACTTTTTTTTAAGCATATATGATATTAATACAAAATGCCTGCAAATATAAGAACTTAGAATTCTTTGGATGCTGCAGGTTGCCCAAACTTAGGGTGATAGTTTTTGCAGCACAAACAGCTGTCTCTACAGCTCACTGTGCAGTTTATCAGTTAGTTTACTGAGGTGCTCCTGGAGTTGCTTGAACACAAAATAAGTTGTATATGATTGCTCATCTGAATTCTAAAGTGTTCCCAGATAAATCTAGTGTAGTTGCTCAGTCAAAGACAAAGGAAATAATTCATGTGTACCTCAAGTTTTGTATTAAAATATTCATAACTTTCAGGTGGTTATTTTAAGGATGGGCACAATACTTTTTCTATTATTTTAGAACATGCACCTGAATTGTGCAGTGCTTATCTTCATTCTCTTGTTTCAGCAGATGGCTCATGTTCTGTACAGGTTTGGTGTCCCAAAAAGCTGAAGAGATCTCTTAGAGATATTACAGAACTGGATGTTGTTTTGACTGAATTTGAGAAAACAGCAGCAAATTACAGGTAAATAGTCTACTATCCTGTGGCTGAATACTCAAAATTTTAAAAACAAATTGCCTGCTTTTTAGCTAATGGCCTGTCCTTTAGGGAATGCAGTGTTGCATGGTTACATTCTAATGTTATTTGAATGATTATTAGGTTTCTGTGATACAAATATTTTTTCATATGTGATCTTGAGCTGTTTTTCAGGGACTTGATATTTTTCCAAACACAAGAAAACGCAGCTGACTTTTTTCAATGTAAAAATTAGGCTGTTGCTAGTACTGAAAGTTCTGCAGTTGCCTCTAGTTGCTCAGGCTTAATGTTGGGTTTTATTCATTACTCAAAGGAATGTTTTTGGCTGAGATTTCTCCTCTACTTAAACTAAATGAATTGTGTTTTGTCCCTCTGACTTCTGTAGACAAAGCATAGAATCAGACATTTGCAGAAAAGCTATTGATGGCTTCTGTTTGGCTTTCAAGGACCAAATTTCCGATCTTGTAAGTACACCAGAAATAAAATAAATTTTCTGATAGTGATTATAGAGGTGTATCTTACATTGTAGTGAAAACGCCTCTGGTTTTATATTGTCCTTTACATATTTATTTTATGATACTTCAAATTTTCTAATCTCTTGTCAGGATACAAAATACAAACCCACGGTTTGTCATGTTCAGTTTATGATTTGCTGCCTCTTTGCTGGCTTTCATGAGAATTGCCTTTGGACACAACACTGCTGTCCTGCAAGTACATGGCAATACTGTCAGCTTTGGAGAACAGGGAAGCATCTAATGATCCTGAAGTGTTTGTCATATCTAAAGCATTGTGTAGTAAAACTGGAGAGCTGCATAATGTGGATGATCAAACAGTTACATCAAACACTATTTTAAAAGCTCATGGACTAGAGTTTTAAAAGGTTGATGATTTAATCTTTATTCGGCGTCTCAGTGACTTTTGTGCAGAGTTCTAAGGCCTCTAACACAATTCAGGCAAAATCGCCCTTTTTTAATTAACAGTTTGAACATCACTGTAAAAAAGCTTACTAGCTTGGAAGACATAAGATTTCTTCTCACTAATTACAATAAGTAAACTCAGAACTTTGTAGAAGTTGTGATAAGTACAATGGATAAGTACTAAAACTATGTTTCTAAATGATTCATTTGAATGAGCAAGTTTTAAAATTACTGAATTTGTACATTTCATGTAAAGTTATTGAAAAGTTAAGCTAGGTGGTATTACAGTAGTTGGTTTAAGGAGTATTAGCTGCACCAGCCGGTGTAAGACGACTAATTTTATGCAACAGTTGTCTTCTGGCATCAGGAGAGAGGAAAGAATTGATACACAGCTGATACGTTTGCCATCTTCCTTTGAACCAGTGTTGGTTTTTATAAATAGCTTTTTATGTTATTCCAAAGTAATTCTCGCAACCATGTTTTTAGGAGAATAGAGATGAAGTCAAGATCCTTAGTCAACCTGTGATTCTTTTCCTTTGTAGATAGTGGAAGCCCAGGAATTAAAGAATACGAAGAAAAAAAATGCTAAGGTAAATATACATATATATCACTAGATTGTACAGCATACAGGGGTAGACATTGAAGTTTCAAGTAGCTGACTTAGAAGAAATAAAATAATTCCCCCTCCCCCCCAAAAAATGTACTGTACTACAGAATCAACTGTACAGATAGGGATAGGGAGCCAGCAGAGGTTTTTTGGAAGAGTTCTGAGTAAATACGATGAATCGCAAACTCCATACATGTATGAAAAGAAGGAATGCGCATTAGGATGTGTAGGTGTGATCTATGCATGGGAATTACTCTTTTGTTTTTTTAATGAGCACTGGTGCATCCTCTGGAGAGCTAATTAAATAATAAGAGCTAACCTTCAAGAAAAATAGATGAATATAAAATCTAGGAGAGCAGCAAAGATGGTGACCTGTGAGGACAGACTCGGATAGCTTAAAGTAGAGAATTCTCAGGGAGCTGCATTCCCTAAATATGTGCAAAATTTTTGTTTGGAGGAAGGCAGTTATTCTGAGCAAGTAGCAATTGACTGAAAACGCCACAGGGGAATGTTGGCAGGAGAAGGAACCAGGGTAAGAGCAGAAGAACGCTGCAGTGGTTTCATCAGGAGAGAGGTGGATGCCCTGCAGCAGAGATATTTAAGAGCAGGTCAGGCCCTGTCTGGCAGAGGCTTTCTGCCCAGGTGAACATCTTCCGCAAACTTTTTGATGACAAAAAGTAGTTTTTAACAAGCAAAGTCAACAGAAAACTTGTTCTGGAAGGTAGCAATTAATGTGCTAAAGTCTCGTTAATTTGAGGTGCTATTGCAAGCTACTCTACGTGTAAAACAGAAGTTTGAACACACCCCCCGCCACCCACACACCCCCCTCGCATTCACAGCTGCTCAGAGTTGTCCTTATACGTGTGCTTGAAATCAGATTTGTAGTTGCTATATTTAAATTTATGATTAGTTGGACTTTTAGTTTAAATTGGATGTTATGTTACATAAAGCTTAATTATGGTTATGTCCTTAGTTACAGCAATTGTACTTAACATACGTTTGTATTAGTCTGCATTTTTAAAACAAGCAAACAGAAACAGAGTTGGTTGCGTTTGAGTTCGAAATGTCACAAACTCCTTTTGTATGCTTGTAAACCCAGCGTTCCCGAAGAGAGATTTTGGATGGAGATTAAAGCTTGACATTTTAAAGAGCTTTAAAGTGTTTAAAATACAAATGTAAAATATGGCAGTTTATAAGGTCCGATATCTTGTAATCTTCCACATCCAGAATCAGAAGCATAAAACCCCAAAAGAAAAAAAGCCAATGAATTTTGAGTTGTTTGCCTTTGAAGTTACAGAAGCTGTTTCAAAGACTTTCCTCATTGCTTGTTTCAGGTAGTAGCAGACATCAAAAAGAAAAGACAGCAACTGTTCCAACTCAGAGAAGAGCTAATTGGGTGTGTTTCTAATGATGCACAATAATGGCCTGAAGAACTTAAAGAGTCTGGTATTTTGTAAATCAGAAGTGAGAGTAATTTTTTGTGGTTTTTTATTTTATTTTGATGAAACTCTACTTCTGTATTGCTTTCTGTTTCTACAAAAGCTCAGGATAATCTCTCCTTTCCGTATTTCAGTTGCCTAGATAGTCATTCTTGCAAGTTCTCTTAGTTACCTAGTTACCAGAGGAGATATTTCAGACCATACACTCATGAGAGAAACACTAACCTTACAATTGGAATTGCAAAGGTGGTGAATCATAAATGTACCAAGGTAATCCAGAGGCCTTTCTAGATTTCGAGACGGGAGAATGTATTTCCCCTCTGCCATTTGGCAAAGGTGCCTCTGAGTCCACAGTTTGCTTCCATTTCGTGTAGCCACACAATTCCCCTTCCAAAACTTGGTATTAATCTTAAATGTCATTTAGATACACAACACAGAAATGATGTTATTTGGAAGAACCATTAGGCTTCCCCAAAACCAGTCGGTTACCAGTTGGTAGCTTTATGCTGAAGCTGCCTATAATATACATGCTCTAAGTTAACACTATAGGGAAGCGTAGCGTCGGATCCACAAAGGCAGATTTAAAATAGCCCTTTCTCCGTGGTCACGAGTGTCTTGTCCTCTTTGCAGTACTATCGACAAATTTCACTCAAAGAACTAATTAAAGGCATCCCTCGATATGGGTTTGAACCCCCTCACAGAGTGAAAACTGTTTTCACATTTTTTGTTTGCTGTGTTTTAATCCTTTGATCATCTTAAGAAAGCTTTTTTGTTGCCACACTGTTAAATGAACATGGCTGTGGGCATTCCATTTCTGGTATGCTCTTCACTGGATGGAGCCCTCCAGGTTACTTAGGCAGAGGTGTACATAATCTGTAGATCCTGAGTATGCTTCAGCATAAGCTACGAGCACCTCAGCCTGCAAGTGGATGGGTGCAGAAGCAGAAGACCAGGCACTTGAGAAGCTTAGGTGCTTAAGAGAGAGTGCCTGTACTGTCAGACTCAAAAGAGAGCTGACAAAAAAAAGTTCTGGGTTTTTTTGGTGGATTTGGACCCCTGATCCTGTTTAAAAAATGTGCTGGTTGTTCTACCTAAAGAGTATGTTACACTAACCTAGGTTTTGTATTTCTGACCAACCTTTCCCTTAAGTCTTCTCCAGAGGAAATAGGTTCATAGTTACTCGTACAATAAATATGCAGATATAGTCATCAAAGGCTTGATCTTTTTCAGAGCGGAACCACAACTGATACAACTACAAAGAGAATACGCTGAGGCGCAGGAAAGGAAATCTTCCTTGAGGCAAGCAACTGAATTACTTACTGATTTAAAGGAGCTACGGCAAGACTGTTTGGATTATAGAGCAAAAGACCCAGAAGCACAAATGGTAGTAAGTACAGATTTTGCGTGTGTTTTTGAACTGTTTTGGATTAGCCTGCCCTCACCCTTTTTTCTTTCCTGGACTGATGGGCATTTCTATTAATGTTTAACTGACATTAAGTAGCAGTATTTTGTGAATTGTCTTTGTGGAAGCAATGAGAGAATCATTGCTGTAACTGTCCTGTAGTATCTCACGTGGGGTTTTTTGTTTCATATTAGAAATCAAAGTATTTCAGAGAGGGTTCTGCTACCTCTCTATGTCCAGGAATTCAAAGGACGTAGAAGCGTGACAGTTGTCCTCAGGCCTAACACTTTTTATAGAAACTGAAGAAAGCTTAACAGTGAGAAACAAGCATCCCATTTCTTTTATTGTTATTGTTCAAGGGCGGTGAAAAAGCCCTGGTACTTCTATGTCTGTTCTGTAAGGTATTTAATGCTAAGAACAGTGCTTGTATTTCATGACCAGAGTAACTTCTCCTTCCCCTTTTATTGTGGCTCATGACCTGGTGTGGTATTTTCTGTTGACATTGCTACCTGCCTGCCCTGTGCAAGGGAAATCCTACCATTTCAAAAGACGAATGTTTCACTTTTAAGAATCACGTTGCACCATTTCAGATAAAGGAAAAATAGAGATATGTGAGTGATTTTTTTTTTTTTCCAAGAGTTAAATATGTTGCCTTGTAATTTTATTTCCTTAACAACAGTATGGAACTTGCAGCCTCCCTGCTCTTCTGGTGGAGTCACGGAGAATTCTAAATGCAGCAAGACATTTTCAGAATATTAATAAGAAACTGGAAGAGGCCCTGGCTGTACAAGAAGGGAAGTTATCAAAGAAACATTAAATGTTTATTAGTAGACTTTTTGACATTTGTTAAGAAAAGTTATTAGAATGGTCGGTGCTTAAAGCTTGGTTAATTACTGTTGCTCTATTTTACTTCAGTGTTTAGAAGAAGTCAGTGACTTAATCAGACATGTTATCTTTCTATTGTCAAATGGTCTGTGTGAGAATTTACTCAGAATGTCAGTGAAATTAATGATAGAGCAGTTCCAGTTAACGTAGTAAAACTATTCTGTGCGCTGCCAACAATGGTGGTTTTTAAGCTTGGGCTATTGATGTGATCTTGAAAGCAATATATAATTTTAAAAGAGAACACATAACTTTGGTTGAACTGTTGATAGACATATCTTTATTAAATTTGTATTTGAAATAAATAATTTCATCCCATTCCTGGAAGTAAATAAATCTGTTTTACTTGGCTTAACAGTAAAACTTGGACCTACAAGTAACAAAATAGAAACTGCAGAGGAGAGAGTGTTAAAAGTGCGAAGCCTGGAGCAGCAGCAGTTTTCAGTCCAGTACTCTTCAGCCCCTTTGTAATCCTTCCATGATCTCCTTATGCCTGTTGAAGGTCATCCAGTTGTGAGGATACGTGTTAGTTGGCAGTGACTCAGTTCTTTGCTCCAGAACCCTGGAAGAGCACCTGTGAAGTACATGGCAGCAAGCTTCCTTGCCTGCCTGCTAGCCGAGTCTGCGGCTAGCTGACGCCTTTATGGCAAGTGTCCTGTTTCCTTAAAGCTTCCAAAAGAACTTCATCAGGAATTTCTTCCATAGCATCATTTAGACTATCATTTGCAGCTTCAGCTAGTTCCACATCTTCAGTAGCTTCTAGGAAAGAGGCATCATCACTTGCGTCGTCCCACTCGCTGTGTGACAACAGGAAGTCTTGAGGCAAGCTTTTTTCTAGAGATACTGAGTTTTTTGACAGGCCTGATACGTTAGCAGATGGTTTCACTTTTTCTTCTGTGTTCCCCCTTTCATCCATTACTGTATCCTCTTCTTCCTTTTAGAAACAAGAATACTACTTATTCCATATGAAAATGGTCTTCATACCTTTAACTGCTCTGACCTGAAAGTTTGAAACGTGTACAGTCACATAGAACGGATACCGCAGAAAGCTGGCCAAACACAAACCATTTTCCAGCATGTTAATTTATACACACATTAACCTGTGGAAATCTATTTTGATTGATAGGAACAGAAATTTGCTGGTTTTCTAGAAAACTGCAGGTAGTATGTTGCATACAGCTTCTTAAAATAATACAAGGTTAAAACTAATTTTAGTGTCTATTTAAAGATACTGTCAGGATCTGAAAATGCATTTAAATTACAACTTCTATGAAATAACACCAAGAGCCTTTGTTGGTCTGCTGAGGTAGAGCTTAATGTGCCGTTCTGCAGTATGAAATCTAGGAGTGTAAAGTAAATGTAAAAGTTGCAAAAATGCCAACTCTTATTGCCTGCTCAGCAGAAAAATGATTAGGTTCAGGGCTTAGAATCGAGGTGCAGTACCAGGTCAGTTTAGATATTCTACCCGTGTGGGTAAATGTAATGGCTTTAGTACCCTAAAATGGACTTAAGTGAACTTCAGATTTGAGGGTCACTGACTGAAATTTGACTCTGCCTCCAGTGTTCCAGGAGCACTTCTGCTTCAGCTGGCCCAGCGTGAAGTCAGACATGCACAGAAGAGCTTAACCGGAGCAGTTTTTCCCTTCTGCACCTGCAGTGATATTGTGGTTTATGCACCGGGAACTGCTGTTCAGGCCGAAACAGAAGAAGGTCCCGGGTGATGTTAGGCTATTCCAGTAACTCAGTTTTATCTGTGCTGACAGGTTTTTTGCTAGATCTGCTGCTGGAGAACTTAAAAATGAACATATGGAGCTACCGCACCAGCACAGCTGCTCTGGTGAGCTATTCTCTACCAGTGTAACTACTACTGTACGGAGCTCGACAAACTGTGTCAGTGGGGATTTTCCATTACTTCTAGAAACAGCTTTACTCAGAAGAACTTTAGCATATCGATAGGGCAAAAACATACCTCTTTGAAAAGAAGTGGGAGGCAGATCCTTTGTGGCAATGGAAAACCTAAATCAAATATATAGCATTAATTACAGTTAACATTCCAAAAAGTATTAAGCATGATTGCTTTGAATTTACAGAATACGTACTTTGTGATTTGAAGTTCTGTTCTCTGCAGACTGGATCGTGACATTTTTGATACCAGACTTCCTTCTTCAGATCTACCAGAATCCTAAGAATGAAATAATTTAGTTTTTAGCAACAGTACCTAAATGAAGTGAAGGGATGTAGTAGGAAACTCAGATACCAAATGAACACACTTTGTTTGTCCCCATCCATGGATATCGCTTTCACATTCTGATGTACTTATTACATACTTGTTTTGTACAGTCTATTTATTTTTTTTAATAAACATCAGGCTTCCTAAGTTAAAAATATATTTATTCTAAGACTAACATTCAAAAGTGAAAGTTAGTCAACTTCATTGCATTAAACTTGGAAGAAAAAGTCGTTAAAGTAAGAATAGTATCTGGGACCTAACTGGAAGGTAAGTTTTTGTTGCCGCTGCTGTTACAGACAGTTTCATTATAAAAGCCAGATAAAATCACTATTTCCTGTCAACTGACTAGACAACCCAGCTTTTTCAGCTGTGGTTTAAAAACACCAAGCTTCAAGAAACTTGCTTGAGAAACATCGTGTTCATCTAGCTGAGGGGGAGAGGGAGGGTTTTACCTTTTTTTTTTCCTCAAAAACATATTCCTTATCTTTCACTTATTTTAAATACTTTATAGAATTATTTTTTTAAGTTAAAATATTTCTACTAATAATACACTGCAATTCTAATGTCATCTAAAAAACCTGACTTTTCAACACTCATTTTGCTAAAACTATGAAAAGTCTTGGGTCCTTGTAGAGTCACTAGCAAATCTCATCTTGATTGAAGTGGCAGCAGGAGTTACCTTTGTCATTTTAATGCCCTAAGAATGTAATTTAAGATGCGCTGTAAATGACTTTAAAAGTGGACTGTTTCCTGTATTTTATCTCTGATTGTTCAGCTTTGTATCTAAGAAGTGTCCAAGCATAGTACCACTTAATATCTTTAACATACTCTGACTTGTATGTTAGCATCTTTAGGCATATATTTTAAATAGCATGAAGATTACTTCACATAAATGTTAGAAATACAAGTTCAGTTATCACAAACTAAATTGGGGAGGAGGGGCAGAATTTGTTGCTCGTTTGTTTTTTTTTCTAACAAAGCATTGCATCCCCACAAAGCAAGAGAGCAGAAATTGTAACAGCTGCTGATTCTATCCATAAGAGTTTTTCAGCATTTTTATAGAATAAAAGTTGAGCAGAAAAATAAATGAAGCTGTTTTAAAGTGAATAGTGAATAAAGAACATACATAATATTGTTACTTTTGTGAGCTCTTCCAATATTTTCACACCAACGGTAACCAGAAATATCATATACAATTATTTCTTCCAGAGAGAAGTAATTCCATCGCCGTATCCCTGAGGGGGGGAGGTGGAATATTAATTAATTCTTTAAAAATACTGCTGCAGAACACTCATTTGTAAGTAGTAAAGTGATCTTTACCTCCTTGTACCCCATCTTTATTAATCAAAGAGCGAACAAAACAATCAATTTCTGGATATGGTGAATCCTGATAACCTTCCATAGACTCTGTTAAAACAGGCCACATATAAATACCATTATAATATGTAATTGTAACACTGTTACACGTTATATAGCTTGTAGATGGAATATGTACATGAATCATACCAAATTATTAAATAAAACTTCATCTAACTGAAGAGTACTTTTTTTCCTACACAGTAGAAAAGGTTTGAGGTACCTCTGCTCCTTCTGGTAGTCCTGCTGTTTAAAAAAGCAGGCGTGTTTCTCTCCTCCTCTGAAAAGCCAGATGACAGAACTTTAGTGTCATCCCTCAGCCTGAAAAAAAGAGAGAATACAACAGAAAATATGTGATTCTTGCAGTATAACACAGTATGGTATAGAATCCTGTAACACAACCTTAGTACGGCCTAAAGCAACATAGTCTTGGGCCACCAGCTCTCTGTAGCCCCACTGGAGCAAAGAGGTTGGACCAGATGCCCTCTGGATGTCCCAGCTAACATCACCAGTCTGTGACTCCAGGCTGCCTTTCACTAGCCCTGCAGCGCCTTTCTTCTCATTTTGACAGCTTGCTCTGCCTTGCATCAGCAGAGGGCAGGGTTTCCTCTGCGACAGCAAAACTTGGTTCCTGGCAAAAATGCCAAGACCAGGTATTTAAAGACGCTGGTCCGCGCTCTTACGGCAGTATTTGCTCTAGGTGTAATATTTACGCATATACCCTTTGACAGGTTTCAATTGTTTTTTTTCCTCTCTCTGCAATGAACTACTTTTCCTTGCCATATCACTAGCTGGAAGCCAGATGATCACAGGAAGACTAAATTTCAGTGCAGCAGAACTTCTCATCCACATTTATGACAGACTCAGCTACGGGGCTACTGGCATCAGTTCAAGGTAATGAACATTTCAAGATATAAAAATTGAACTCACAACAAAGGTATGTTTTTAATAAAAATATTATCCATAATATTCTATAGATGGATTTACCATCTTAACCTTCTTTCTGCTGCAGTAATGATTAAGATCATCTCAAGATAGAGTCAGTGCGGGGTAAGACGTATCAGAGGTTTTAGATTAGATAGCGATAATTTGATTATTGTATGTATCAGTATCCAACTTAAGGAGGCATCTGTACCAAATGGAGAATCTGTACAAAAATATTTTTAATTATTTTGCAGTACTTTGGAAAATATTTAGACTCTTCATATTTAATTGACTGGAAATCTGTAATTTTTCTTTTCTGAGCTATAAAAATCCAAGCTTAATGTTTACATTTCGGCATTTTGAGCGTGTATAGAGAAATGAGGGACAATTCAGAAGCTGTACCACATGTTCTATGTTCTTTAAACTCCTAAATTAAACTGTAACAAAGTTCATGGAATAACTGAGAGAAATTGCTAAAATATGTATTTTAAAATGTTTTAGATTCCACTGGAATTAAATAATTACCCAATATTGCAGATCAAGGAGGAAAGAAAATAGGCTTCTTCCAAGGAAACATTCTGTTCACAGTTAGGGACAAACTTATTATCCTCTGCTATCTTCAGAATCACATTTTTTCCTGCTTTTGATGACTTATACATCCGGAAATTTCTGTTCTTTGTATAAACTCCTACAGGAAAACAAGTGTTGCTTAACATAATAATACTGGCTAGGATTGAAGATATTTAGCACTTGTAAATTAAACAGTTTTCCTTAGAGCCAGCTATGAGTCTAAGCAAGGAACAAAAACTATTACTGACTTCGTCTCTCATCCCATAGGAGAAACAGAGCAAAGCAAGATCATGCACACATGTACGTTTTTATGTTACAGAAGAATTAAGGCACTCAACACCTCTACATAGGCATTTTAATCATTCTGACATCATTGCTAAAAGTTTCCCTTCAGTATAAGAAACTGTGCTTTCACATTAACTTTGTGAAATAAAACTGAGCATAAAAAGCTGCACGATTATTTTAACCAGAAAGAGCTTCATATTCATCAAACTTTCTGTTGTCTGTGGACCAGACATGACTTGTCTGAAGCATGTATCAGGAAAATTTAATTTCAATCTCAAAAACAAACAACAAAAAAAATTAACAGTTATCTTAAACATTGCCTAATTTGTCTAAAAATTTATAGAGGAGGTAGGTGTTCTATTTGTGGGTTTGACTTAAAGAACTTGCAGAATACGAATATTCCTTCTGAATCAGTCATGGAGAAGCCTCCTATAGGGCCAACGTGGGTTGTGTTTCAACAAATCAGACACACTGAAGAGGCCGGCAATAAAAGTGCCTGTGGCAAGAGTTTCTTCAAACTTCAGAACAGAATAATTAAATGTAATAATATAAGAAGTTCCATGGACCAAGAATCTAAGACTCCTTTAAGGTACAGCATTTACGATTACAGTTTCAGCACATATGGTATTTAAATTTTAAATTTGAATTCTGACCATAGGGACAACAAGAACACTACTACTGTTCTTACTGTCTGTAGTCAAAGATTAAGGATCATCTCATTTTATAACCTTTGTTGCATCCCAAAGAGGTTTAAGAGCACTTCTTGTATTTACCTAGATCCACAAAAAGTTGCTTGTCGCCTTCTTTATTATTTACTATTAGAAAGGAAAATTCCAAGTTTTCTTCCTGGTGTGGTGTTTCCACGTCCTTTGTTTTGCAAGCAATGGCAGCATCTTCGACAGCTTTGAGGTTTGTAAGAGAGCCATCTATTCCAACTCCTTCTGCAGAACACTGGAAAGCATGTCCTGCTCCTTCTGGAATCACAGCAGCAGCGCTATTCTCCATTAACCTTATGGCAGGCTGCAAAATTGTTCTCACAAAGTTACCTTAAAAACAAACAAACAAACCCCAAAGCAGATAACGTCATTTTACGAGCCAAGAAAGAACTTAACAGTTCCTGTGCAAACATTTTTCAAAGCAGCCGAGATGGAAGTGGTTAGAATTTGTTGAGGGTTTTTTTTTCCCCTTCTGGATTTATAAAAAAATTTTGACCAGCCCAGTGTACAAAATAGTTCTGGTTAGTAACAAGAAACCCATGCTTGGCAAGAATTTTTACTAAACTTTTTTTTGTTGTTTTAAACATGAAAAAATAAACAGCTGAGAATATATGAATTGTATGACATAACCAGTCTTCCCCTTTGCAATTCTACTACTGAGACCAGAGAGAACTGAGAAGCGAGATGGCTTGGCAAGCACCTCATTAGAAATAAAAACAACGTAACGAAACCAAAATGCATAAGCTGTCCCTACAATTCCCCAAACTAAATTCAAAGTCCTAGAGAAAAGTGCAAAATTGAAATAAGTGTCTTCCGTATCTTTCAAAGTAATTTTTCCTACCTATCAAAACACCTGTACCACTGCAGTTCTTAAAGCCTCTGACAGACAAAATTTCATGCTGCTCCCATGCCTGGAGCACAAATGATCTTGACAGTGATTAATGAGGAAGACTTTTGCACTGAAATTTCTGTGAACCTGAATTTTCCACTAGAATATCAAAAACTTACTGAACAAGTTCAGTTTGTGTCTTCATGCTTGTCTGGCAGGAATATTTTTGCATATGAACTAGACTGTTAATAGTCAGAGTTGGTCAAATGCTTCAAATACTTAATGTAGGCCCACTTTGTTAACAACGGTGATAAAAAGTAGTCAAGGACCTTTATAAAATGTAGTTTCATTTAATATTTCAAGTACAACTTAGTGAAACTCTTCAATAAACGAATAAAGCTTTTCTGTAGCTTTGCTATTAGACAGCTTATTTGGTTTTATCCAATCATCATTAGTTGTTAATTGTTTAGCTGAATATTTTTGCAGTAGTTAATGACAGCAGATGATGATATTAGCCTCAGATTTAGGATTCTGAAGAGCTTGTGATTGTCTCTCTCACTACTGGTTTCCTTAATTTCACTTTCAGAACGATTAAAAAGGTTTACTTGCAGTTTCATGGGGTGTTAACTGGCGTAAGAGTTTGACCAGGGCTTACATCAATGCACAGCATTTACAACAAAAAATAACTTTTAGAAAAGTATTTGGTAATGACTTTTCAAACTCCCAGTATTGTAATTCAACTCGCATTGTACCTCCAGGCTCTGCTAGATAGTAACCACAGGCAGAGAAATAAAAACCATGGCCAAATTACTTGCAGGGAGAAAGGAGAGAATAGAATAAATACAGACATGGAAGAAAAATTATGAAGCAGAAGGAATTCTGGCAAGGAGAGTTCTGTTGTTGTTGGATGAAGCTTCAACGGGGAACCTGAAGGAATACAAAATACAGGCCCTCCTGTGCTACACATCAGCAGAATGACTCAGTGTATCACGCATCAATATCACCAGCCTCATAATTCATTACAGGGCTACTGAGGCACACAAATGATTCAGAGTCATACACAGAATTTTAACCCTGTGTGCTCAAATATGCACATGGAATTTCTTAGGTTTTTAGTAGTAGTTACTTGGATTTTCAGTTCAGGGAGAAAATGTACCTATTTCAGAACTGAAGTTTATTTCAGTTACCATAAAAGTTGAAGTATCTGTCAGAGTTCCGGTTAACCACTTATTTTGTGTGTGGGGGTCATTAAGTACCAATCACTCTGGTGTCAGAATAGCAAGGTTCTGTCAGTGACAGTTTATTGTGGGAGTTAGTTCCTTTATCATTCACACACATCTTTGTTTTCTCTCTTCCCATTTCTTCTAACTGGTCAGATGTGGGAACTAAACGCTGCATTTTGCACTTTTGATCCTTGGCTGTATTTTGTATTTGGGATTTGTCAACTGTCCAGATCAATGTAAATTCATTGATCTCCACAGCTTTCCTGTGGGCCTACATGATCTCCTGTGCATTCTTATCTTACTAAAATACACTAACGAAAAGTCTGGAGTGTAGTATTATTGGTAACATGCATGAATTTAATACTGACATTTACATATCTCAGTTATTTAAAAAATCAAATTTTACTGTGACATCGGCATCCTGTTGAAAAGGCAAAGGCAGAACAGGACTACACAATCTCTAAATATATTTTAAGTCTGACAGTAAACATGTCAAATTCACATCAAATGGGAAACACAGAACACTTAACTACTGGGCTAGAATAAACAGTTCAAGCTTCTGCTGAAAGAACTGACCAATGTAATTTAGTTATCAAAATCACAAGCTAAAATTGCAATTGCTGTCATACCAAATTATTTATCATCCATGTATTCATTTGAAAGAGCTGACCAATGTAATTTAGTTATCAAAATCACAAGCTAAAATTGCAATTGCTGTCATACCAAATTATTTATCATCCATGTACTAGGTAAGAGTTTTATAGTGGCAGAGGAGTTACAGGCCATTACTTTTGAACTAAAAATTGCAGTAATCCCATTTAAGTCTTTGGGGTTTGTAGCTGTTACCATGGTGTCACATAAGAAATTACTGCTTGGTGTCTCATAACTGCTCTGTGTCACGCTTGGGGATGGCAGCCGATTATAGGCATTTGTTTATAACTTTTGACAACCTGAAAACTAAGGAGTCATAGTCATACTGCAAAACAATTTTCAAGCCAAAAGCCAGCCTTGCCAGTAGTTTGGTAAATCAAACATACAGGCACAAAAAAAGTTACTATTTTGCAAACACAAATGCTAATTATAGAAAAAAGAAGTAGAAGATGAGTTGAGAAAATGACGAGGCTTAATGAAATAGAAATATGTAGTCATTTCTGCTGGGAATATATATTTGTTTCGACGCAAAATTCCAATAAAATAAATATTCAAATGTGGGATGGCACTGTACAAAGTCAAAATCTCGCTTTCTATTTCTAGATGTGAGAGAAAAGAACACACTTACCAACATGAATATTGTCCTTAAATACAGTCTTTTGGGGTAGAAATATTAAATGACGACTAAATTTTTCATCAGTACTGGAATCTAAATTCAAGACATCTTTGGCTGAACAATTTACATCATAAAGTTCTTTTAATTTTCGGCTGACAAGCTGAAATGATAAACATTTATTAGGCTATTTTCCTTAGCATTTTTAGTAGTAGTGTCTACAAAACCTAACACAAATGCAGATTTTGTATCTTTTTTTCAAGTTTTTTTTTTTTTTTCTTATCTGGAGCATACAATTCATTTAATTCAAACTCACTTATCTCAAATTTTAACCAAATTTGACATAGACTGTATTTCCTGAAATAAGCAAGTCACTGAATATATTAACAATACTAGCAGTGATAAGCTGAACAGTTTTTTCAGGTCAAAGACTAATTTACAAACCAGTTCACACCCACAGTGACAATGTTTGTAATGAGGGCTTACCTAAAATGGAAGATAGAGGCTATCATGATACAAAAGGTTAGTATGCTAAGTCACTGTTATGGTTTAGCTAATTCACTGATATGACTAACTAAGCAGAAAACATAAGATGTCAGGTTCTAAAATAGCTCTAAAAACCTTTTATAAGATAAGCTTGTGACTACTTATGTTTAGGACTAGGACGCGAAACCAAAGCGTCTAGAAGCTTAGGATTTTAGCATCTCAGATGCCCCACCCAGCAAATCCAAAGTTCTCTTCTTAACCTGAGGAATCTCTAGATTTCAGAATTGATCCTCAATGGAGTAAACCCCTCTGGGTTCAGTATCAGTGATGGGTTCTTTACAAAGCAATGACCTCAATCATCTTTTCCTTTCTTTCCTTTCTATTTAGGGACATGTAAGTGTTAGAAGACTCACAAATAAATGGCCACTCACATAGAGATTTTATTAGAACAGGAGATACTCTTCTAAAAAACCTGCTTTATTTTCCACCTCTGTCATATTACATTTGCAGGAGAGCTCATTTTTCAACCAAATTTGCAAGAAAATGAAAATTTGCATTATTTAATAGAACTGATAATTAGCAAAGATACTTAACTTTAGGTACCATATTAATAAGTGCAGTCACATGATGTTTTCTACATCACCATTTAACTCACCTATAATGAACTGCCATCTGAATACACCTAAGATCAGGAGGAATTTATCTAAACTCTGATGTATGACTGCACCAGCTGGCAAAGGAAATGAACTGGGAATATCTGAATGGAAATTTTATTGATGCTACTCTGAAGAATATCTAAACATTTCTTCAGTTTTATAGCTTTAAAGTAGGAAAGCACATAAAACAATCTGCAAAGGAAACTAATCATATCAAACCTACAGTGAATACAAGCATTCCAACAACCATCATTCTCTATTTTTTACTTTCTCTTAAAGAAGAGAACCTTTGCTTTAATTAAAACAGTACTTTTTACTTCATTAAAAATAACCTCTAGGCATGCAATTCTTATTCATTTTACTACAGAATTAAGTGCTAAACACTTTAGTTTCATATTAAATCAACAACAAATGTGCATTAATCTACAACGTGACTTTGCCCCAATTTACCTCAATTAAGTTTGCAACCATAGTCTTGCCGTCTGCACTAGGATTTGCTGGTTTGTAGAACTCCAAATCGAAATAAAGTTTGCAGGCACCTTTTTCAGGAATTACCTCATAGCAGTGCATAAGACTTGTTTTATAATCTTTGCTAAGGGAAAACAAAACCAAATCACAACCTCTCACAATAAACATTATACATACTTACTGACTGCAAACAAGGATCCCACAAGTCCTAAATATTCTTTTATTTTTCAATAGATCAGACATTGTAAAAAAAGTAGCAGCCCTATAACGCTTTCAAAAATTTGTAACTAACTTCAGCGTCAAATGTCAACAGAGACATTTGTCTGGCCTAGAATATAAGAGTGTGTAAAGCATTCTCCTCCCCGTGTCCCCCAGGTCTTACGATACATACTGTCAACAGAAATGCTGTTGAGAATTCAAGGAATGATGCGAACTACAGTAAAAAATTAGTTATCACTCATACATTTTAAACACTAAAAATGATATTGTATACTTTTTTCCCAACTAAATTGAAAATTAATCTAATTTTCAAATTGATGAAAAATTTAAACTTACTTCTCTTATAAACCTTTACTCTCAGATTTATTTTACCTCATAAACAAATACTTTATCGTAAAACAAAAAGGGAAAAAGGTCCAGCACATGATCAAATTGTCAATACTTGAAACTACATCACAGAAAAACAAAACCATAAATCGGTAACTGGACATTTATACTAATGTCCATTTAAATTGATATAGGACTGATCACAGAAATACGTTTGTGTCATGTGTTGGTATGATCCCCTTTAGGAAAGCTGACAACAGAAGCAGATCTATTACTATTAAACTTCAGTAGACTGGGTCCTTAATTCTCAGGAAATAATGTCGGTCTGCAACTTCAGAGAGAGTTGAAACCCACCATAGAATAGAGCAGTTTGTCCTTATGAAGATTTTTCCCCTGACCAAGGTCAAAGCTCAGACCACCCATTACAGCTCTGGGCTAGTCCGAGTAGCAGACGGCTACTGGGGGCAGCTATCCAGTAGTAGCTAGTGCTAGATAATAGTATATGCAGTGTACTACTATCTTACGGTAACATACAGGGCAAATACTCACGTATAATAAAACCAAAGCTCTTTGTATGTTGTTACAAGGTAAAACCTCTGTCCACTTTGTGTGTTCTTTTCTAAGGCAAATACATGAACATCCTTTAAAAATAAGAACATTTGAGGGAGTTTTATTCAAAAAACAGTTCAAAGAAGTCTTCAGAAGTTCTTATTTGACATTAATTTCTTAATGACTAAAGGTTAGTAAATACTAGAAAACTATAAGTAGATCACTTATCCTTTTTCAAGCTAAGTAGCATCTGTTTTTAATTAAGAACATTCTGATTTCAGTTACATGAGTAAAAATTTGAAGCTTTTCTTTGCTGTGCATTGATGTAAACTCTGTTTTCTCTGTAAAGTCATCTTTTTTTCTGATCAGTGTCGGGGCATCTAACAGGAGCAGGAACAATGTCCTGAAAGGAACAGCCTCATGGGCATGATAGCAGGATATGGCTTTATAGCAAATATTCTTCAGTCCTTATGTTGTTTAGATGCAAAAATGGAAATTTGAACTGCAAACATACACAAAAAAACTCATGCCAAGCCAGCAAGAATGCATTTTGGGTAACAGACTGTCAGAAATAGTTTAACACCTAAAGCAGTGTGGATAAAAAGTCAGTACTTTCTTTAAAAGCAGTAATCAATTTGAAAAGTATTAAACTGAAAACAGAGGATACATTTTGCATAGCATTTATCTGGCTCATCCCTTCTTATCATCTGAACTTGCTAGTCCGATACCATTGGAGAGTTGTATTATTTTTCTTTTGCCTCTGCCCTGTTTCTCTCTATTCAGGAGTTTTTAACTCCTCTTTCTTCTTACTCAGCTCTCACTGCCTTCCCTTTCTCCTGCCAACCCTGACAGCTGGCTCATCTTCAGAAGGAACAAATCTACCACTGCAATGTTACCAAAAAGTACTACTGTTAGAGATTAACATCACATATCAATTCATACATTAGAACTAGTACTTCTTAGAGCTACCTCCAGTGTACAATGATCTCCTACAAAGAATGAAAAAAAAAAAAACAACCTTGTTTTTTCAGGATTCAGAGAAGGAAAAAAAAAAAATTAAAAAAAATCTTGCAATCTCGTAAAGACATTACTGTTAACCAAGCTTTTACGCTAATTACAGCTTTTAAAGTATCTAGAGACTAGAGACATTCACCTAACAAATAATTTACCTCTTTGCAGGTTTTTACATAATTGAAAGCTTCAGCCTGCCAACAAAATATTTTCCAAACAGAGGATGGCATAAAGGGTTTGGACAGCCTTGGTCTATAAACTGGACGAAGAGGGTTTCTTTCATAGTAAGATGCTAGTTCTTCCACTTTCTTCAGTCTTTCTTCCCATTTTCTCTTCATTTGTCCTATAGCAATTACAAGTAGTCAAATCAGTATCAATTCTGCTTGTGACTCAATTTTAATATACCCTGTACACATCACTGCTTTTGGTTCCGGTTTTGCTGTTTGTACTTTATTTATTAACTGAGAGCAGCCAATATTCCAAATCAACACTCAACCCGGCTATGATCCTCATTGTAACATTAAATCTTTCCACACAGTTTTGGAAGTAAAAGATCTTCATGTTAATACTATAAAAGATAAACACATCAGAAACGACACAATAAGGGAAGGCCTAGGAAGTTTAATTTTTGTTTACAGAATGGTATTACATTCCTCTTCAAAAAGTATACAAACTGTATTAACTACCTACACAACACTAGTAAGGAGTGAAAAAATACTATTACTTCTGCTTTATGGCCAGAGAGAAAAATGAGATAATTAATTGGGTAGTCTGGGTAGTAGCACTTGAGTGCTACAGCACTTGAGTTCCTGAGAAAAATTAAGATTTCAGCGACTCCAGCTCTGAGCTCTGTATCTCAAAGTAAAAGAATTGAAATCCAAAAAGAGGGCTCGATTCTCCACCGCTGACCTTTGCTACTGATCAATAATACTTTCACCTGCTTTAACAGCTCACGTACTCTCTTGCAAACTTAATACAGCAATCTTATCTCTTTTCAAGAAACAGCAGGTGATGCAGTAATGCTTGCTATCTTGCAACCTTTGGACTTCTAGTTACATAAAGTAATCCAGATGCTACAAAGCAATGTAGTAAAGCAGAAACACAGATTAACATCCCTATAATTATTTGTAAGTTTAATTAACTTTTTTTCTGGGAAAGTTCATTGTCCCTCTGAACACCTGCAAAGCAGTAAAGAGCATTGCTAAGAAACAAATAGAGGAAGAGAGGCAAGAAGTAAAAAAAGACGAAGGTGCATCTTTTTGTTCTGCCCAGTGTAACCACTTGGTTCTTCTAACAGCCTCCCAGTTGCCATCAAAGATAGAAATGAAACTGACAATACTCAAAGGCTTTCAAACCTTTAATAAGCTGGATCCACAGGGTGATTTAAGTATTCAAATATTCTTGTGGGCCTCAAAAGTCCAAATTTTCGATTCTCTGAATCCCCATCCATGTTTTCCACAGGAAAGGTTCCTGCACACCTACATTTCTGCCCGTGGTACATTTAAGCCTGCCTGTTTTCACAGTTCAGTGCCTAGGTCAAGTCTAAATAACGGAATTTTTTTCTCTCACAGGGGTCAAATGTATTATCTCTATAGACCTTGTCAGTCTCCTTACCTGTGAATTTACCCCATTCCCTTCCTTCTCATGCAATTAGTTTCTTCTTTGGAACAAAAAATGAAATTACGTTTCTCAGAAGTGGTAGCAGAGCCCTCAGTTTCATTTTGATGGTTGGCTCTGTTGTAAATTAATTGGATGCAAAAGGCATTCCCTACATCAGCACTTTCCCACAAGGTGTCCATTAAAAAGAAGGGAAGTGAAAAATTCCCATAATTCTCTATTCATTTTAAATTTCCTTGTTAGATCAGGACATACATTTGCAGAAACACAACTGGGAGGATCTCTCAACTTGGGAGAGGGCTGATGACTCTTACTTTCAAACAAGCTCTATCACTGTTTTTGCAGTCCAAGCACTTGGATTCTCAGCCGTCCAACGGGTCAGGTCTTTGGAAGGTAAGTTCAGTTTCCATACGAACTATACCTAACACAACATATTCAGAGCATGTATGATTTACAGTTACAGACTAGGTGTTAACTGCAGGCTTGCCTTCTGACCTTACTGGGAAATTCTCACTTAGTCTCCCTCTCTTCTATCCCACAAGAAGCAAGGGGAATACTTACTTTTATTTCACTTGCCATAAAGAAGTTTCGTCACTGATCTGTTTGGACTTCAGTGCTTTTGATTCAGCAGGATGATCACATGAAGATCCTCCTGGGAGATGCATCTCCAGGGAGGTGACTTAATTTGCTATTTTGTTTTCCCATTTTGTTGGAAGACTACTTTGTTTTTTAGTAGACAGTGGACATTTTGTATTTTTATACCTTAGGTGGCTGGGGGGGGGAAGGGTGGTTGAGGTTTTTTTTAAACAAATGAACTCATTATTTCAGAAATGCCAATTTTCTCCCTCATGCTCTGGGCAAAGACAAACACAAATGCATGATTTCATCATATGCATCCCTACAGTTTAATAACAACTTCTTAAAAGGCTCAAAAATCTGTAATAATGATGACAAAATACACTGTCTACACCTGCTATGAAATGAAGCTTAGACATGCAAATCAATCACCACTCAAAATAACGGTTTCCTGGCCAGTGTATACCATGCAACAATATATATAGCTCTATGGCAGAAGTCGTGCTCCTCAACACTAACAAACCCATGGGACTTTCTTCCAGATACCGATTCAGTCTTAAAAGAACATATTAAATAACTTTCTCCCTGGTGTTAAATTTCTTAAGGTTAGTGAAAATTACCTTTGCTATCCTTATGTTGAGCCAAACTGCGGCATACTGACAAACATTACTCATCTTCCCTCAACATCAACAAGAAGCATCAAATTTTCATCTTGCACTCCTAACAGGAGAACAGCTTCTATGATTAAGATTCAAGGAATTTTGTGCAGAGTGCAGTGAGGTCTTAGTGCTAAGACCTCAAAAAGTCAGCTAGTTGCTGTTGTGAGAAGCTGGAAAACACAGTTTTTAATGTTTAATTTACTCTGACTCCTGCTACGGAGGGTCAAAGTACGAATATGAAACTAACTTGAAAGTTGATGATGAAGCTGAAACTAGCCCTCGGCTTCAGAGAGCTGTTGCGTAAGGCTGAACGAGCAGCAGGGCAGTGGGATGCCACAGTAAACAGGTATATTCAGGCTACATTTGTCAACAGGCTCCAGGATTTCCAAGTTTTCGTCATGCAACGGTGGGAGGTAAACCCTGCTGTAGGTGGAAGGTCCTGTTCTGATAGAGTCCAGTACTTCCACTCTTATCTAGCTCGCTGAAATCCGAAAAATAGCTTTTCATATGGTAATTATCCCCACAAATTACCTAAGAGGATGATTACGTTCATAAACCACTATTCTGTCAGAAAGGTAATTATTTTTCAGCACGCAGAGGAGCTAAAATAAGAGCCAAAACTCCTCGGGGTTTGTGATACACCGAGTCAAACACAACAGCACCAAGCGCAGCCCAGCGCGCTCTGGGGCAGCCGCAACAGGCTCAGCACCCAAACCGCCGCAGGACTCCCGTGGCCACCCCTACGGGCCTGTGGGCCAGGGTAACCGGGACGTAACGGCAGCTGAGGGGCGCCATTGCTTATGCTCCCCCCATGTGACAGGGCACACCCGAGGGGCCCGGCCCGCCCCACGCGAGAAAACCAGGGCCGGCGGGAGTCCGGGCAGGGCCGCGCCCTGAAGGCCGCG
>VWZK01013468.1:754859-788557 GCA_013396935.1 Baryphthengus martii | reverse complement strand
GCCGTCCCAGCGCTCGCCGGTGTCCCCTCCCCGGAGGGAGAGCGCGGGGTGCTGAGCTATTAAGTTATCTTAATTTTCCAGAAGCTTAAGCAGCCTGTTTGCTAATTTAAGCCTGGGTTGTTTTTGTGGAGAAGCTGACTAAACAAAAGGAAAACAGCTTTAATTTAAACTGCTTTCCGGTGTCCCTCCTATAGATTGTTAGCTAACTGGAAACATAGCGCCGGAAACTGCATTTGGATCTACCAAAATCAAGCTTTGGAGACAGTGGGTTAAGCCTCACCTAGAAAACGGCTCTGCAGCCACCCGGTTGCTGTTGAAGGAGCGAGCGTGCGGTAGCTGAGGGGCATCCCCCCCCGGGAGGGCCGCGGAGGCGGCGGTAGGGCGCCTGCCTCTGTTGTGCCGGGAACGTGGCCCTGAGGCCCTGGGACTCGCTTGTCATAGCACGTAAAAGGCCCAGATTTTGCAGATTAATGCTGACTAACTGAAAGTCAGTTTCCTTTTGGAAGATCAGAGTGCTGGCCCAGCGGCGGTGTTTGCCGACAGCCACATCCAGACCAGAAGTAATGTGACGGGCTGTCACAGTATTGGCATGCTTCCCTCACTGGTAGCAGTATTTAACGGGGACAATGCCACACAGGAAATCTAATAGTATATTTCAAATATTTTTAGGGTTTTTTCATACAGTCAGCTTCTATATTTTCCTTCTGTTACTAATTAGATAATTTTTGGTTGTCAGGATACATTGTGGAATGGAAGAATTTTCATTTGCATGTCTGCATTGCAATGTGCCATCTGTATATTTATGTACATAAAATATCTTTGAATGCTTGACACTTTCTCGTGCAGTCATGTGAGGTGGAAGATTGCCTTTTTCTAATCTTTAACGATATGGGTTTTGATACTGGTTTCTGGTTTGGGCATGTGTTTTAATACTACTACAATCGTTGCTTTGTAGCAGCTGACAGACACCGAACATGTGTTGTCTCCTGTGGTTTCCATATTTCAAGATACAGTTGGTAACTAGACACAGTTCAGTTATTTGCTTCCTTTTCTGTCTGAGAAGCTTTGGTATTATTTTTATCCCTATAGGATTAATTTCTGTTGTTGGTTCACAATTCAAATAAATATTGCTTTAAAAAGAAACTCAGTGGTTCTTATGGCAGTGATGATATATGATGATGTGAATTGACTTTTTAGGTCAAGGCAGATAAGTAAATCCAGGCTGGAATGGAGTAGAAACATTTTATTTATCTTTTTCTTATCAAAAGAAAAGCATTGGAACAATTGCATTTATATAAGGCAAAATATATTTTTGCTTTTATTGATATACAGAGAGACTTTGGTCATTTTTGTTAGCTTGCTGAGCATAGTTTTAGACCTTTTTGAACCACTTTATTTTTTACTATTTAGTACTTGTAAAGATCATTGTAGCATCATCTTTATATTTCCTATCTTTGTCTCAAAACATTTTTTTAAAAACTTTATAATTTTTTTCTGATAAAATATTGTAAAATAAGCTTCCTAAAATCTACAGAACGTATTCTGCTAGGTTAGAAAAATGCTGTTGCTCATTTCAGCTACTTGTTTTTTAAATTTCCTTACAGCTGAAAGCTCATCTTACCTAAGTTTTCGGATAAAAGAATATTAAGGAGCTGAATAACAAATTTCAGTTGAATTCTTAATGCATTGTCCTGATTTTTTTTTTTTTTCCTATCCCTAATAGCATGAGATCATCCTCTACAGGGAAATATCTATTCTGCTTGACAGCACATGATATCATTGCATTGCCTAAACCAAGATGAGGCAATTTTCAGTAGCCTGTTAGAATAAGCACCACCCTCCAGAGAGCATTGCTGTTACCCTGACTAGCGTTTTAGAGCACAAAGCGTGCTGCTGGATAAACTGTGCACTTGAGAGCCTAGCAACAGAACTGATATCTCTTTGTGGATTCCTTTTGTTCTTTAAAGAAGCGCAGGTGATTGGGTGCATTAAGGTGCTCAGAAACTGATGAATATTAAAGGTGAGTTACAGGTTCTATTCTGAAGCAAATGCATGTGTATTTTAAATACCTCCTGTATTATACCCAGATTTTCTTCATTATTTCTTTAGCTTCTGTAAAGATTCTTAGACAAGCCGCAGTCATGGTGCAGTAGAATGCAGGAAGCTCTAACACATCGTTAAGCAATTTAAACTGTAGGCTGTGCGCTAGGCTTGCAAAGGCTTTAGTAAGAAATATTTCAATGATTTGGTATTAGAAAATGCATCTTACCTTTTTCAGAAACAAAGTACTGTAGATCACTGTAACTGTAGGTTTTAGTAGCCACTTCAGATTTCCTTGTTTCTTTGGCATTGGATCAAGGACAGTAGTTTTAAAGTTGCAAAAGGGTCAAGGAGTTAAGTTGTAATTTAAGGTCACTTAAATATTGAAGATATTTCTCACTATTTGCAGCATGCTTTAACATTTGTGTTACAGAAGCATTCAATGCTCACAGTCTGTTAGGTCTCCATTTGGCCTACTTAAGTCTGATGCTGTTTACTGGTGTTATTTCTCAGCAGCTTTCCAAAACCAGCCCCTCATGGGATGCAACAGTTTGGTTGGAATACACCTGAGGTGGGTCAACCCAAGGCAGCCCTCCCTAATGATTCCAAGGTCTCGTCTGTTGGCCAGAGAGTAGTTAGCTTTCCCTTTGGTTTGGCTGAGTCTTCCTCTAAGTAGTTATGAAAGAACTACTCTTTCTCTGAGTAGTTAGGAGCCAGCCCAGACTGGCTCATGTGATAGACAGGAGGTGACCACAGCTCAAGTAGGCACGTATTTAACTAGGCAACACTGGTTCATGTGCTTGCAGTGCTGGACCTGCAGAGCTTCACAGTGCCAGACAGCTGGGCTGAACAGCCGGGCTTTTAGCAGTTGAATTCCATGCTGACATGGATACGTTGCTCTCGGTACACCTGCTGGCCAGTTTTGATGATAGCGTTGGTACGTGATACTGTGCTTTTTTTATATGCTGCGTTCTTTATTACTGTTGGCCAACACAGAACAAACAAGGAAGAAAGTTAACCTTTGCCGTGTCTCTCAACCAGAGTGAAGGGTTTGGGTTACGCACATAGTGCACAGTGTGGGTTGAGAAGCACATAGTGCTTCTCCAGAAAAAGGAACAGCATGAGTTGCATCAGTATTGTGTCAGTCTGGTTGGATGTCTTCGTACAAAATAAAGTTTTGCTCAAAAGTGTCATGCTGAGAACTCAAGAAAGCTGAGGACCAAAGCCAAGGATGACTAGTAGGGACAGGGTTGAAAGAGGTATAGAAACTCCTGGAAGCTGGCCTCTGCTGCAGCAGGGGAACTTCTGGTGTTCTTGTCAATGAAAACCATTCTTTCCACTTCCCAGGGATCAAAAGTTCTGTTTTTCAGTTAAGTTGGGTGGACATACCAATTGTCACTATAGTCTAGACTTCATTGTTGATGCTGATGCTCCCTGCCCAATGATAAGGCACAGGGTTGCATCGCTGTTGTGCCACAGGTCTCAGGTACTTGAACTGCCCTTTGGAAATACTTCCCTTTTTTTCACATACGGAACTTCTAAGGAGTTAGACTTTGAAGTCAGAAAGTGTGAAATCAGATCATGGTGCTAGGCAGGCAAGTTCAGTATCATAGATATAGTTCCAGCCCCGTGATACTGTCTTTAAACTGAATTTCTAAAATATCAAGCTTATTGGATGCTTTTGTAATTTTGTTTTCAGGAAATTTCCCATGTGCTGTTAATTTACACAATACCGTTCTCAAGTCTGGAATAATTTTGTGAACAAGATTTTTTAATTACATCAGCACTCCAAGATACAAAGAAATAGTATTCAGAGTAACCTTGAAGATCTTCTGAGTCACTGAAAGTGTAAGTAAATGTTTTAAGAATCAAGGAACAATGGAGGGTTAAACATATCTAGATTAGTGCTTCTGATGCGTCAGTAATTGCTGCCACAGGAAATGGATATTCATGGTGTACTAGATAAAGTACAAATATGAAGTTAAGGGACTTAATATAATAACAATATGAAGGTATAAGATGGCAAATATAGTTTGCCACCAAAGAACTTATACCTTAAATAAAAATCTTCATCATATCTGACGAGCAAATGTTACTGCTTGATCTGGTTATTTATACATCCCTATTTACCACAAATATATCTGCAGAGTAAGTTTCTCAATGTTCTTGCCTTGTAGTGCCTTGTTTGTTTCTGGAGGTCTAAGCACTTATTTAACTTCTAAGCCTTTAATACATTGTCCTGTCTGGCAACTTAACTTTATGATGCTTAATCCTTTTCTGAATCCTGAGTTAAAGGTGACTTGTGGTAATGTGTTCATGAGTACACGCAGAGTAATTGGGAGGGACTTTTATTGCTTTGAAGTTGATTTCTGGTTTGGTATCAATCATCATTTCTTGTCCTGTGTTCTGGTCAAAAGTAAATAGCAACCCACAGCATAGAGTTCATTTCATGAACTATTTAAAGTTATATTGTCATGGTTTTATGTTTCTTATATTGCAGTTGCCTTCACATAGGCCAATAGGGTGCAGTGATGTTTTATTTGAAACGGAATGCAGAGAGACTAATTATTTCTCAAAATAATGTGACCCAAAATGTAATCTTCTGTGCTAGTCTTTGCACACATCTGATAACTTTGGTTGGCTTTGGGTCTCAATTTCTGTCTTACCGAGATGAAAGGATCCATATACGACACAATATTCATAATACTAAAATGCTACTAATGCATGTAGGGGTATTACAATATTTTAAAGATTATTTTCAATGTGTTTGTCTCTTATCCTGCTTATTTTGTAGGCATTTTCAACTATTTTGTAGGCATTTTCAATTATTTGGTCACAGTGATCTGCAGACTATTTTTCCTAGAGTTGCTTTAGAACACAGTAATGTAGAAAAATATTTCATGTTCTTCTTTCAAATATAAGATACGCAGAGATTACTCAGAATTGCTATTTTTTGTCTACCAATACAAATACTCCTAAGCTAAAGTGATTCTGTGTGACTATCCCCTCTTAACTTTTGTGTTTTCTCTCTAATTCTAAAAAATTGCTCTCTGATTGTGTCTTTAAGGAAACCTAACAAAAATTAAGCGATCCGAAAATATTATTTCACATGAAAATGAACTGTTGTATATTTCTATTTTTCTGTGTTTTCAAGCTGATAATTGAGAGCCATAATGGCAGACATAGGAGATGGACCACATGTGGGGGAAGATCTGGCAGATGCAAAATCTATTCCTGGTTCCAAAGGGTAAGTGAGGAACTTTTTGTTTAAGTCTTCAGTTTAAGTCTTGAGGAATCTTGTGCTGAAACTGAAGGTGAGAGCCATAGAAGATATCATGCTAAAAGGAAACATTTCAATTATGATAAATTGTAATAATCATAAACAACTATTAGAGTTGTTGTACTGACTTTGAAAATATACAGCCTCTGACAGAACAGGCCGTGTGTACGTACAAGGCGCTAACAAGCAAAGCTCTTGGAGCGCAGCTAGACTTGGCTTAACAGTATTATCGAGTGGTTAGCTTTTCTTGAAAAGAGACTTCTCTGTCTCACTCTGGGCTCAATGTTCACCCTTTTCCTTGAACTGCTTCTAGAGCTCACCTGAACCTGTGCCAGGCTGTTCAGCTGTTTGAGCTGACCTGCTGCAGGGTTCTATGTGCAGAAGCACCAGTGCAAGGGGAACTTAGAGGGGTGGAAGGGAGGAAATGCAGGCCTGTTCTTCCTGGTGTCACCGCGTTGTTACGCTGGTATAGCACTATCATCAAATTACGCTCTTTCTGGAAACTTTGTTTCTGAAGTCATTCTTTTTATCATTTCAGTAAAAGTTGAATTTGAGAGCATGACAGACTTTTTATTTGTAGAATACAATACGATATTGGGCCCCAGTCTTGTAACCACTTACTGATGTGCTTAAAGGAGAAAATCCATACTGACTTCAGCATAGGTGGATGGAGTAAAATTGACAGCCACTGCAGACTCGTGAGCAGTGGTGTAGTTGGTGTGCTCATTAAGGCAGAATTACAGCTGAGTAGAGAGTCTTGATCTTTCTAGGTTTTGAATGTTTGCTTGTGAAAATGCAATGGTAATAGGACTTTTTGTTAGAATTCAGAATAAATTTACAGTCTTGGATCTGACCTTACCTCCAGGTACATAGCTTTCAAAAGATGATAGTATAAAAACCACTACTAATTTATTGATATAATAATTGGTTTCCTTAAACTAATTTTCATGTTCTGCGCAGAGGCATTATCATTTTAGACACAGTTCTTCCTTGATTCTTTCAAATTTTAAGTTTGTTAAAAGTTGCATAGAAGATTACTATAAATACAAATGACTCTTCACATTTTTTTAAATTTTTTTTTACATTATCTGTGTATGTGCACATTTTACCAAACTTGAAACGGAAGTTTTGTTTGGGAACATAACTATACAAAGCAGTTTTACTTATTTTAACTTCTGGGCAAGTACGGTCTTCACTAGTCTTAAATTAGATCTACCAACTGATTTCACAGACAGATTTTAGAATTACAGAATTTAGGTTTCAGTTGGAAGAGAGCTTAAAGATCGAGTTCCAACCGCCCGGCCACGGGCAGGGACACCTTCCACTCGACCATGTTGCTCAAAGCCCCTGCCAACCTGGCCTTGAACACTTCCAGGGAAAGGGAATCCACAACTTCTCTGGGCAACCTGTTCCCACGCCTCACCAGCCTCACAGTAAAGAATTTCTTCCTAATATCTAAACTAAATCTACCCTCTTTCAGTTTAAAACTGTTACTCCTTATCCTGTCACTACAATCCCTGATAAAGAGTCCTTCCCCATATTTCCTGTATGCTTCCTTTAAGTACTGGAAGGCTGCTATAAGGTCTCCCTGGAGCCTTTTCTTCTTGAGGCTGAACAACCCTAAATGTCATAGGGGAGGAGCCCCAGCCCCCTGATCATCTTCATGGCCCTCTGGGCCCCCTCCAACAGGCCCATGTACTATTTACACTGAGGGCCCTAGAGCTGGATGCAGTACTTCAGGTGGGGTCTCATAAGAGTGCCATAGAGGGGCAGAATCACCTCCCTCAACCTGCCAGCCACGCTTCTTTCGATGCATCTCAGGGTACGATTGGCTCTCTGGGCTGCGAGTGCACGTTGCTGGCTCGTATGCAGTTTTTCATCCACCAACATCCCCAGTTCCTTCTCCACAAGGCTGCTCTCAATCCACTCATCCCTCAGCCTGTATCCATGTTTGGGATTGCCCCAGCCCAGGTGCAGGACTTCATTCTTGGCCTTGTTGAACTTCATAAAGCTCACATGGGCCCACTCCTCTAGTCTGTCAAGGTCCCGCTTGGTGACATCATTTCCCACTAGGGTATTAACCACATCACTGAGCTTGGTGTCATCAGCAAACTAGCTGAGGGAACTTCTAGAGAACAAGTAGTAAACCTTACCAGTTTCATTGGTTTTGCTAAAATAGCCTTATTTTGTTATTATTTTGAAACTACTGAAGAGAGCTCAGAAATTAACACCTAAAGTTTCTCTGATTTCTCTACAGAAAGAACCTACCTCCTAGCAAGTCTATGGACTCTGGAATTCTGCCAGACTACAGTTACAGAATGGATTATCCAGAGATGGGGGAGTGTGTAATAATAAACAATAAGAACTTCCACAGACATACCGGTACCCCTTTCAAATTTTTACTTTTTTTTTTTTCATAAATCTAGAAAAATTAATGACATTTATTACTCTTTAAAATGAAATATGCAGACCAGTTTTGATTGCTGGCTAAAATTAAATGGTTTGAATTGGTGTGGTTCATTTCAGTGCATTCTTCCGAATATGCACAGAGGGAAAGTGTTAGGGTATAGCAGGAACGGGGAGAAAAAATGGTAGGCAGTACAGGTCCATCTTAACTTCTAGTCATGATTTCTGTTTTGCAAATGAAATCCTTTTTTATGTCTTTAGGTAGATAAGTAGATATGAAAATAAGTAGCTAAATCTCTACAGTATAGACACAGAGAGGGGGATGGTGTGCATGTATAACAGAGCAATTTATGTTTTTTTGTTAGAGTGGATCTGTAATCATGGAGTAACATATTTTTACGATGCAGATATAAGTGAGAAAGGAATTTGGCTCAATCAGACCATGCCATCTATATCATATAGAAAATAACACATTTCTCTTGTGTATAGGGATGTTACCCCGTTCAGGTACAGATGCAGATGCTGCAAGTGTCAGAGAAGTTTTTATGAAGTTGGGATATAAAATAAAGATCAACAATGATCTTTCATGCGGGGACATTTTTAAACTATTGAAAAATGGTAAGTAATAAAGTGTGCAGTGTGTGTATTAAATGAAGCACTGTTTTCAAATGCATCCCTAGCCCTCACATCTCTTCTTCCATGATTCTTGTAGATGATATTTCACACCTACCGGTGGTTTATTGCTAAGGATGACATGTACATCATAGTTTCTATGTTTGCTCATCTTTGCTGTCTCTCCATCTTTTGTGCTATGACTGTTGTCTCCGTATCCTTTCTCATCTTCTAAAGAAGGCTGGATAAAAGACTGAAACTTAAATGCAGACTGATTTGTATTCTGACCTTGGGATCACTGCAGCTCTGTGAGTTGGCAAGAAACCTGATTAATTGGGAAGAGGGGTTCTGTGCTATATCCTTAGTGGTGTAGTTCAAGTCATGTTCTGATCGAGGGACCAGAACTGTGAGTCTGTGGACTGAATTACCCTTTTAGAGAAACAACTCATTTTGCTTGACTTGTGAAACAAAACACCCTTCTGTCAAGTGAGAGCTTTATACTACTGTTTGTGTTAGTCCTGCTTTGTTTGGGCTTGGCTACATCTAGACCAGTAAATTAAATGGTGCCTGGAGGTATCAGTAGCCCTGCAGCTCAGTCTGTGCTGGTTAACTGTTGGAAGGTTCTCTGGTGTGACTGTGGCTCGGGCCTACTAGCTCTTTCCAACACTGCTCCAGGTCACAGTTCAACAGTAAATGTGTTAAGAGATTTTTAGCCGGCAGCAGTCCTAGGGGTTTGGGGCTTGTGGTGTGGGTTTTTTTTTGTTGTTGTTTGTTTGCTGGGATTTTTTGTTTTGTTTTGTTCATTGTGTTTGCTAGGTTCTTTAGTGCCAGACAGTTTATGCCAGACAGTGCTCCCAGGCATGGGTAATTTGTTATTATAGTTGCAGCCTGTCTTTTGAAAGTGGAAAGGCCTCTGTGTATTACCTGTGGTATACAGCTTCCAAGTAGTGTGAACTACAGACTGCAGCCTAACTAGAGATGCCTAAAAACCAGCCTTTCCTGACTCTTCTAGATGCAGTGCTTGTCTGTAGATTGTACAAATGCCTGAGTGTGCAGTGCTTGAGAAAAGTCTAAATAGTTCAGGTTTTCCAGAAAAGAAATTCAATATTTTAGCAAGATCCAAATAGAAGACTCAGCTTTTGAGACTGTTACACCTTTCAACTAAAAACTCTCATCTTCTTGATTTTCCCACTCAGAATTCCTTTTGGGTCCTTTATTTTAAATCATCTTTGTATCTTGTCATATATTTGAAAGAATCATCTTGGTCCTCAAGTATAATTCCCACAATGTCAAGCAACAAAAGACATCAGAGGGTATCTGTTCTATGCTCTTTGTGTACTACAAGATGGAAAAAAAATAAAATCTACAAATGCTTTATATCAAGCTTAAACGTCTTTAAGTACAAAATTCAGAGGCTTGAAAACTCTTTCTAGACCTTGCTACAGGGCCAGAGTGAGAGAGGCAATGGTAGGAGCTGTGTCTCTGCAGGAGTTAACAACGTTGCATGCTACAGTCAGTTCCCATGTAATCCAAGTAGTTGAAGCATCTCTGATCGGACAGAGAGGTGAGGCTTCCCCGTCCTTTGCCAAAACTGAGAATTTCTTATCAGTCCCATCCAAGATCACAAGACTGCTGACTGTTACTGCAGGAGTGAGGTGTACTACTCAGAAACTCTGAGACATTGTGGGAGCACCTTCTTTCTCTCCTCACGATGTTCCTAGCCTAATTCTGCAGCCATGTCTTAGAATGGGTAGACTTGGCCTTTAATTTGGCATTTTCTGTGTCCAACCTCCTGAAGTAAAGTAGGCTGGCTCCTTTTGTCCAGAAGTGAAAACTGGTTGGAGGTTTTTGAACATGGGACTTAGTTCTTAAAGAATTCTGTTGCATAGGAAGCATCAAATGTTCAAAGCTTTTATGGAGTGCAAGAAGTTAAGGTAATTCTCTTTTTTCTTTAAAGTTTCTGAAGAAGATCACAGCAAGCGAAGCAGTTTTGTTTGTGTTCTGCTAAGTCATGGTGATGAAGGATTAATCTACGGTACAGATGGCCCTCTAGAACTGAAAGCACTAACAAGCCTTTTCAGAGGTGACAAGTGCAGAAGTTTAGCAGGAAAACCCAAGCTCTTTTTCATTCAGGTGATGTACAGCTGAAGAATGATCATCACATTGGGTGGATGCTTAAAAAAAGCATTTTGTTTTCCATTAATTATTAGTGGAAAAAAGTTAATAATTTCTAAAATCTATTTAAATGGAATTACTTTCAGAATAAGATTTTCTTCAGCTCTAAAAGTGGCACAGCCTGCCCTGTTGGGTAAGCAGTATTTGAAATAGCTGAGATTGCATTACCTTAATTCTATGGATTAAGGAAAATTTTTCTGAACGCTAACCAATATTTTCGTGAGTTTCTGAATGCACTTTTGAATTAATATTTATCATAACCAAACTGTGTAGTTGATTTAAATAAATGGTAGTTACTTTTATTCTGTCTAATAGAAATGTGCACATATAAGTTCTTGTTATTTTTGTAGTTTTTTAATTGGAGTATTATTGTCGTTAAAATGGAAAAAAAAATCAATATTCTGAACATGATTGCTGCCTTTATTTCATTTTTAAAATAATTACTTTATTTTCCATTCTTCTTTTTACCAAATAGGCTTGTAGAGGGACAGAATTAGATTCTGGTATTGAGGCAGACAGTGGATCAGAAGAAACAATGTGTCAAAAAATACCTGTGGAAGCAGATTTCCTGTATGCATATTCTACAGCTCCAGGTGAGAGACTACAAAGAAATTTTTATCCCTGAAATTGTATCTATATATCAGCTTGTATTGATATTGTAAACGACAATTTGCAGTTGTATCTGGTCAGTGGGTGTCTACTTTGTTTGTTCTTTTCCATGGAAATACGTATTTTTTTCCTCAGTCATTTTTTCTCCCCTGATTTGATTTCTTTTTGAGGTAGTTGCTATTTTCAGTTCCCACGTGTCGCAGTTTAGGGTCAGGGCAGCCCCAAAACCTAACAGACGTTCTCTGTTAACCCCCCTCCCTCCCCAAAGGGGAAGAGAAGAGGAATAAGGAAGAGAGACTTATCGATTAGAAAAGAAAACTAGAACAGCTTTAATGAAAATGGGAAATAATAATAAGAAGAAGATGGAGTATATACAAATATATACCCAGTATCAAACCCAAACCCCGCTGATGGCAAGTACGTCACCGTCACCACCGATGCTGTGGAGCAGGCACCAGGATAGTCCCAGACTGGGCCCAGCAGCAGACAGGGACCAAGTTCAGGAGCTGGATTCTGGTACTGGATTCAGGAACACTTAGATCAGGATTGAAGGCAGAATGAACAGAGTCCTCCTTGGGTTCCAGCCGTTGAAGGAATGAGGAAGAATCTGAGCAAGGACCCAGAGCAAGAGCCCCCGAGCTGACAGCAACTGAGGAAGGGCCCCCAGCAGCCGAATATGGCATCTGTGGTATGGAACACCCCCTCGGTCAGTTTAAGGGCACCAATCTGTCTGCTCCTCCCCGCAGGTCTGGCTTTTCCTTACTGCACTCCCCAATGTGGTACACGGGGATCTAGCAGTGGCCTTGGTCTGCACATCAGTCCCTGGTGCTAACTCTAAACATTGGGCGTTATCACTGCTAGAAGCAGGCACTGTCTGCAAAAAACATGCTGCTCATTTCAGAAAGTGCGGTTAGTTAAAGGAACTGAGCTGAAATGTAAAAATCACTGAACAGAATGGTTCTGTTCTAACTCAAACCAGGACATCACAAAAAAAACCCCAAAACCAAGCTCTGGTGATACATCTTTCTCACTAGCAAACCCTCACATGTCCATCTGCTATAAATCAAGTTAATCTGAATTTACAGCAGAAAGTAAAAGATACTACTAGCTCTGAGAGAACAAAGCAATCAGGTATCTGTAGATGCATACACAGAAGTGGGTGATAAACACCAACATATTATTTGCCTATCAACTATTTTCATTGCATCCTTAAGCTAAGTTAGTAGTGGCAGAGCCGTTTATGTTATCAGTTAGCAGAAGTAGGTTCCAGTCTTTAATTCAGGCACGTAGTCCTGAAGATAGTGACACCAAAATACACGTTTGTCACAATCCAGTATCGGATTAATATTGTAAAGTAATTTGGCAGAAGTTAAACCCCCTTGAATTCCAGCTTGTCCTCAGATATTAGAGGGGCTGCGGGCAGCTGAGTTTAACTCCTGAGTGATATTCAATTGAATATTCTATCGTGACAAGGCTCGATATGATCCTGAGGATGAGATTAAGACACAAACAAGGTCAAATGCCGTATAACCAAGCCAGCTTTTATTCCTAAAAGGTAAAAGCTGATAGTGATAGGACAGAGTAAAATAAAGAGGCAGAAATCAAGCAAGAATTTGGGATAGTTTAACAGAGATGATAGTCTCCATCAAGGATCCAGCAACGTCTTGTTGGTCTTTTTCCGGTGGGGAGAGTGAAAGCCACTAAGCTTTGTTTCTGAGTCCTTATATAGAACTGACGGCAAACTTTTTTCCCATAGATAAAAGTTGTAATGATCGGAATATAGCGATGTCCAGCCTTTTCTCATCCTAAGAAATCTTTGAGACAAATGTTGTAGTCTTTGGAATGTTACAATATCCGGCCTTTTCCCATTCACCACCTTCCCCAGCTGCACGGAGCAAGTATCGGCTTGTATGGGGGAGCAAGGCCATCCGAACAGAGTGGGCTTTCCCATCTGCCACTCCCGTCCTTAAGAACAAAGTTTACTCGTTGTGTGTGCAGGTCTTGTTTAGCTTTGTTGTTTCACATCCCCATGTGAGTCTGTTTGGGGGGTTGGGGGGATTTATGGCAGGGGTTGTTTAGCCCTCCGTTTGGCCTCTCACAATTTTGCATCTTGGCTCCATCTGTACTGTCACTTCCCTTTCGTGTGCATTGCTCTAGAAAGAAGCAGTAAGTGATTAATGACTAAGACTGTTGCAGCAGAAGATAGTTCTCCTGCCTTTTGATTTTTACCTACTTAGTTTTCTTAGATCAGAAAAAATAAGAGGATTAGAAAAGACTTTTCAGGTGGAATTTGGGGAGATTATCCAATGTAAATTCTGTTGGTTAGTGGTTTTGAGTTTTTATTTTAAAACATTGATTGGTACTGGAAACAATACATTGTTCCCTTAATTGCCATCCTCTCCTCTGTCAGAGGCTACTACATCTGATCAGTTTGACTTCTCTCTTCCACAGGCTATTACTCCTGGAGGAATTCAGCTGAAGGCTCCTGGTTTATTCAGTCGCTGTGTAAAATGCTGAAGGAACATGCGAGGAAGCTTGAACTCATGCAGATTTTAACTCGTGTAAATCGCAAAGTGGCAGAGTACGAGTCCTGCTCAACTCGGCAGGATTTTAATGCAAAGAAACAGATTCCGTGCATTGTCTCTATGCTCACCAAAGAATTTTACTTCCCTTGCTAAGAGAATTTCACTGTGTAATTTTTCAGTTTGTGTTTTGATCTGCATAGATGTTTATAACATTTATATGGAATGTTAGTATGGAATACCACTTTTAAATCTGAATTACTGTTCACTGCTGTGTGTAGCATAATGAACTGTCTCAAAGTCAGGTATGTCCATTATTAGAAGTAAAACATAGTGTGGCTGTGTTAGAAATGCTAACTTGAGTGGCTGAAACACAGGCAAATTTCAAAGTAGTGCTATGAGTATCTCAAAAAAATAGGAAGAGAAGACTGAAGAAAGATCAGATCACTTACCAGATCGATTTGGTGCTACATTTCACTTTGCTGAAGGGGCAGAGAAGAGAAACAGTTACTGTAAATAGTTTGGCTTCGTATCTTTGCCAATAGGAAGAAAATTCAGAATGTGATATGTTTACCAATGAGGATAATATAATAGTAATTTCATCATTGATTTCTTTTTAATTCAAGTTCTTAAAAGTTTAGGTTATGAATGAACCTAAACCATTTTTATAACTTAGAGCATAAACTGTGAGAAACTGCCATTTCATTTTTTTTTTCACATACAATTAGGAAGCATGTTTAGAATACAGTCGATTTTCTTCTAATCATTTTATAACTTTTGTACGGAGTATTAGGTAGAACAATCCTATCAACACAGTAGCTGTTTCAAAATACATTTTGTATTCTGACCTTGAAGCTGAGCGACTAAGGGATCATTTGTCCAAAATTACTTTTTCTGCAGCTTCCTAAGAGGGGAGCTGTTGCGGCACATTTCGGGCTGTAAGAATCCATGCAAAAGGAAGTCCACATTCCGAACAGCCTGCTTTCCTCTTTCTGGTCATCAATAAGAGTGAGTTTGCTTTGTGCTTTGTATGTACCACATTTAATCTGTGTGGAAACCTAGATTTGTGGTACTGGAGAAATGTCACTTCTTAACTCTAATATCAATTTGAGTTAATTACAAGACTTTAGCTAAAATACGTTTAAGAGTGAATTTGTACCTCTTCACTCTGAATTATGTCATTTTTCAGCTTGTGGCAATCTTAAGATGAGAGGAAGACAGAATGGTAAATGACTACAGGGTGCTTGCAAAACAACACTTCAGACTCTTTCAGTTGTGGAACATAGACAATGTTAGGAGATTGATGTTCACTTCCAGAAGCTATGTTTTGGGGTTTTTTAACTTAAATTAAATACTGTTTCCTAAATTGTGTCATGCTTTTCTATGTGTATTATTTGTTTAGGATCTGATAGCTCTTGCAAATTACCTTTAACTTTTAGCTTTTGCAAATTACTTTTAACTTTTATTATTTAATTTTCTCAAAATATTACTTACTTCTTCCTCATTTGCCTCACAACCTGAAGATGAAAAGAATCTGCTTTAAAGCATTGTATACTGTCTGGACAGGCAATGAGATACTGACTGAGACATAGGAAATGTAGCTTCAAAAGTTATGCAGAGGAGGCAATTTTAAACACTGTAGATGAGTTCTCTGATGATTGCCTGCTAATTAGGAGGAATCTCATCTCTCTTTTAGAAATGTTTTGTGAGAGAAGGTTGGTTTATTTTTAACTGAAACTTCCGTTCCAGGAAGGTTTATTACCCATGCTTCTGTTGAAAAACTGAATAGACCCCTGTTAAACATACTTTAAAATAACCTTTACAAAAACCTGTATGTCAGTTTCTTTTTGTAGATTGTGAGTTACAACAAGCAACTGTACAGTTATAGGTTGAAAATGACTGACAGGATTTCTGTTAATCTCCTTCAAAGTAGTTGGAAATAGGAATGCTCCTTGAATTCTTCATTATTTTGCTGTCAAAAAAGTCCTGTCACTGACTTTGCTCTTCCCTTAGATTTAATAGGTTCTGCTCTTGATCCTTCTTGGTCCTTTAAAGGAAAAATGATTCCACAACTTTTCCGATAGTCTTAACAATAGAGCAAAACAAGATCACAGCTAAGCTGCAATGAGTAGCCAGTCATTTAGGAAGACATGGAGGTAGGGTGTAGGGAAAGAGGTAATGTTCCCATCAGTCCTTTTCTCCTGGGACAACAGCTGCATTTTACTCCAAGTCGGTACATTCCTTCATGGTGCCAGGAAGGCTTCTGGCTATTTGTAGCTGAGAGCTGGTGTTCCAGCCGGTGGGACTTACGGGTAGAGACAGAGCCTGTTGGGGAAGGGAGAGGGGAAGGTGGGAACATCATTGAACGCTCACTCCCAGGGCTGTCCCAGGAGAGTCTCAGTCCTAGGATTCGGATGTGAAACCCATCAAGGTGAGTCAGTGCAGGAGCACCATCATGTAATGGTGAGACACATCATGGGATGCAGGGGAAGAACATTTTGGGATTGCACAGGATTTATAATGGGATGTTTAGGGGAGGAACCAAAGGCAGGGAAAGGGATGGATTTAGGTGATTCTGGGAGGAACAACTGTGAGGAAAATAGAGGTGTAAGGGGATAAAAAGAGCTGGTCACATGTAACTAATTTTCTGGTCAGTACATTGATCTGGCCATCCCCTGAGCTTGACCAGCACAGTCTGTCCTGACTTCTTACTGAATTCTCATTTAACTGGTCCTTAGTGGGAGGGTCTGTTCTGTGTGTGTACATGGGGGACCAAGTTCTACCAAGTGGAGCCAGACCACCAATCAGAGCACTTGTGTCTCTGTGGCACAGTGATTGGAATGACCAGATTTACGGGCTATCAATAGGAGTAGCACCTTGGATCACTGATTGGACACAGAGACATGAAGCTGCAGCAACCTTATTTATTTTGGGCTGTTGGATATGGCCTGGTACGTTTTTCTCCTGATACATATCTTTTGGAAAAAACAATTTGGGAAGACATACTGTTCAACAAACTGCTGAAATGTGAGGGAGACAACTGTTGTTTTTTTTTTTCTAGAAGGGGAAGGAAATGTGTATGTTAAATATGGAGACCTTGACAGAGAGCAATGGTGAAAGGCTGGGTGAAAACACTGGTGTGAAAGTGCTACACAGTTTTGAATCTTTTGGAATGCAGTCGGTCTGCCCTCTCGCAGCAACTTCTGAGAGTGCGTATTTCAAATCTGGCTTTGTTAGAAGAAAAGAAGGCAAGTTAAACACTTATGCTGGTAAGTGCCATAGAAACAGTCTGTCCTTGAGAACAGAATTCACACTTCTGGAACTCTTCTCTGTAACAGAGAAAACCCATGCAGCTCGCTCAAAATATGTTTGGGTTTGTTCAGCCTGTAGAAGAGGGCTCTGGGGAGACATTATTGCAGCCTTTCAATGCTTAAAGGGGGCCTGTAAGAAGGATGGGGACAGACTTTTTAGCAGGGCCTGTTGTGACAGGACAAAGGGTGATGGTTTTAAGGTGAAAGAGGATAAATTCAGACTAGATTTAAGGAAGAAATTTTTTACAGTGAGAGCAGTGAAACACTGGAACAGGTTTCTCAGAGAGATGGTAGAGGCCTCATCCCTGGAAACATTCAAAGTCAGGTTGGATGAGGCTGTGAGCAACCTGATCTGGTTAAAGATGTCCCTGCTCACTGCAGGGGGGTTGGACTAGCTGACCTTGAAAGTTCCTTTCCAACCCAAACCATTCTATGATACAATTGTTAGTTGTTGCTATGTCCTTTTTTTATACACAATGCATTCTTCTTGGAAGTATATGTGGTTTCTCCTCACATTTTAAACTAAATTACGGTACATTCATACGCAATTTGTATTTTTAACTATAATCTCACACTTTATTTTCACCTAAAGCCAAGCAGTATGCATATGAAATCACTTTTAGAAATACTACCTGTATAAATAATAATGGATAAATTAAAACAGCAGCAGCAAAACACTTGTCTCCTCATACCCTACAAGGAACACCACTCGCTACCAGAAAAAAACTACCTTTGAGCTGTGTATTTCCTCCTGCTAATGACTGCAGGCAGCATGACCGTCACACCAGACCTGTTTTTCTGAGGTAACAAGGTCAGAGATAAACTACTGCTTTATCACCACAGGGTGTCACTGCAGATAGCACAATAATCTCCAAAACTCACATTGATAAGTCAGTTAAAACCATGAAGCAACCCTGTTACACCTCTCAGTTGTTGGTTGCTGTCTGTCGCCATGAGTGTTTATTACATCCTGGGACTTGCATCCTGCAGTACATGAGAACATTGCTGCTTCCTAAGAAAACATGCCCGTCTTTCTCATTGCATATTAGAGTAAACCAGAATCAGCTCATTTAGTGGCAAAAAGGCTTGCCTCTGCTGGCCTAGACCTACCCAGAGAACACTTCTGACTATGAAGCATCTCCCCTCACAGACTCCTGCCCTGCCACTGATAATCCTGTAATGTTTAATAAAAAAAACCCACCACACCTCCCAAAAAAGCTGCCATACCTGTGGTGATGGTCTTCAAGCAGGAGGATGATGCAATAGCTTGCTTTGCCTACGTCATGAAAGGTGATTACTCAAGTTAGAGAGAAAATCTTGCCTTTTAAGCTCTTAAATTTTATTTTTATGTCTTAAAAATCAAATTCTGCAGTTGGAATTTTCCTGGATAATCACATGCCAAAAAATTAAGACTCAACTTTACCAACCAGATGAAACATGTTTTTTTCTTGCTAGAAACCAAGATATTCTGTCATGATGGCAGTCACACAATTATAAGTGCCTCAAAAGAAAACAAGGTGCACAGCAGACATTTTCCAAAAGTGTTTTTGTTTAGCATTTGCGGGCAAGATTTGGCACTGGATTCAATAGCTCCCCACTGCTACCCCCAATGTCAGAGGGCCAGCGATGGTGCTCTGCCTCTGCCTGCTGCGCACCAGACCAAAATGTTTTTGCCTTGCTGAACATGGGGAGCTTCACAGTGACTTATCTAGTGAAATTCACTAGCATGGGGTTTGTAGAAGACCAACCTACATGATCTAATAGGTCCTCCTGGTTTCAAATTGTATACAGAAAGGGGCCATGCAAAGCCATCTCACTACCTCTAAAGGAAGACCAGATAACAGATTCTCCTACATATGCATAAAGCTATAGTAATAGTGTCTGAGTGGTTTGAGAGTAGATGATGCAAAGATGCACCTATGGATGAAAAGTACTCTCATGGTACTCCATGACCATTGAGACAGTGTTGGTTCTATTTATTTAACCACAAGACCTTTAAAGAGAGAATGGAAACAACCAGCACTGTGCAATTTACTCTTCTGCACAAAAACATGAGTAATACTAAACACTAACAGAGGGGTTTACATTTGTAGGATCCTTTTCAACAGACACAAGCACTTCCTTTTTCTCTCCCTGTCTACTTCTGGTGCTAAAATCAAAACATTTTGAGTTCCCTTTTATCCCATTCAGCTACAAGCAGCTTCCTCAAATGCAGAGCCCACACCTCTCCTGCATGATGCAATGCAAAAAGGCTAGTTAAAGGCAGATGTAACCTTCTCCAGACAGGGCGGTTCCACTGCAGAGCCTCTGCGTCCTTCTTTGCCTCCTCATCCTCAGCTAGTACCCTGCGCTCAGCTCTCACACCTTGCTTTGACTGAGGCTACGAGCTTCCTGGCTGAGGGCTGACCTTCAGGGATAATGCTGCTGGTGTTGCTGCTGCAGGAAGTCCTGAGCCCAGATGTGCACTTGTCGAATCACAGCTTCCTCATTTGACATCTAGTCCCATTGGCCAGACTGCTGGTAAGACTGGTGACCCCACGTGTGTGGCCTTCTCCATTCATCCTGCCTGTTATTCATACTAAGACCTCAGGAAGGCAATAATAACCCCAAGTGAGCTGTGGTTTCTCTGCCCTTCAGGCTTGACATTTAAAGCAGATATAGGTTTACCCAAGAGTCCGTAACTCTTGGTTAATCTTTTCTTGCCCTGGATAAGTTCTATGTGACACTATTATGATAAAAATGTGTCCTGAGACCTATGGAAGATGGGAGAAGCATTGGAAGAAGGAACCAGCTTTGGTGAGTTCCTAGCAGCACGCTGGGAGCTGGTACAACCTCTGCCTTACATGGAGTAGCTGCTGCTTGCTGAAATGCTACTGAGTGAAGGCATCTAGAGGTGAAATGAAAACCACACTCTTCCTGCTCTTTCACTAGTCCTCATATTTTATGCCTTCAATCCTCCCGGGGCTGCATGCGACGTAAGCCTCCCCAGCCAGCATCCTGCTGTAGCGGGACTTCCTGGTCCTGCTGTAGACCAGCTCTAAGGACCAGTGCTGCACAGAGCTCAGCGGCCTGCAGGACTCTGAGTTTCTATAGGCAAGCCCAAAGGGTGGCACTTGCTTACTTTTGTAAGTCATGGAAAAAGAGTGAAGTTTAGCTTGTGATGACATCAGCTGAAAAACAACAGGTGGCTTAGCTGCCCAAAGTGACCTGGGTCAGTGATGATGTCAGGACAGCAGCCACCTACTGCTGAAGCCCCACAGCACCAGGGAGACACAGGGACCAGCGAGTATCATCACCTCTGCCTTCTGTCCCCAGCTGGGTGCTGCAAGGGCTGTATCCCCTTGGGGCCAGAGCCAGGTTGGGTGAGCTGAGGAGACCTGATATAGCGTAAGGTATGCAGGCTTGACCTGCTGGGGCATGGAAATGCAGGCACTTTTTGATCAGCTTTCCCCCAATGTACCCATGTGGGAGGCAGTGGAAGTGACAGGGGCAGCAGCAAGGTGGGAGACTTGAGAGAGAGGTGGCACCTCCAACTTCAGCCTTTAAACACTGCCCAGCAGCTCTGGAAACCTCTAGGGGAGAGGAAGCTTTGTAACAGTTTATCAGCTATTCTCAGTCTTTCAACTTGGACATTGACCTTAGGAATGTAATTAGAGAGCTGATTATAAATAGTTTGTGCAGTTGTTGATGAGATTAAAATGTGCTTTGGCAGGTGCTTGGAAGCAGCGGGTTAGTCCAGTGTGTGCCCAGGATGCTGTATCCTCAGTCATCTACGGCTGCATGGCAAGCCTGGAAAAGGGAAGTGGCTGAGAAAAATGTACAGAAAATGGTCCTGGGGAGGAGAGGAGAAGGAAGCAGCCTGGCTTACAAAACAGGGGGTGCGGGCCAAGGGGGAACGAGCCAGGAAGCAGAGAAATGAAAGAGAAGGAAGGACAGTCACTGCAAGGAATCATAGTCAGGCATGGGGCAGATTTACGTCAGAGCTAAAACACAAAAATATCCTGGAAGAAAAAAGCCTAAACCATCTCCTAAAAACAGAGAAATTACTTAAATAGCAGAATAAAACCCTCCAGGTAAACAGTCAGTGTTAATCCATGTTCGGATGGCAGTGTGTGATGGAGCATGGGAGAAAGAGAGCAAAAAGGAGGTGGGGAAGAAATGCAAGAGGTAGGTGACCCAGCAGGTCCGGACACCTGCTCTAGCCAAGAGCTGTGGCAGCACTGTGAGATGGTCACAAAATGACCCTGGAAACAGCCGATTGTATCAGCCACAAGTTTGGACAGAAGTTGCTGCCAGACCTGTGCTGTGTTGGTGAGTGGAGGAAAGCTGCTGCCTCCTGGAAAGCCCCAATCTTTACAACCTCAAATACTTCAGAAGCAAAGGACAAGGAAAAAAAGAGCAGGCAGGTCTAGTGGGGCAGGAAAAAGAGGCAAGGGGATGGTGCTGGGCAGCATAAAAGGCAGCGATATCAATCTGCTGTAGAGTTTTCTGCAATTACTGTGAAAAGTTTTAAGAAGAAATTGGAGAGATGCCAGGAGCTGTGCAGGATGCTGCTCTAGAGCATTGTCCAAATGGGGACGGGAGCTGGGAAGAAAGATAGATATTATTCAGGATGCACAGACCTAAAAGTTTCAGGTTTCTCTCTGTCCTGCCTCTGAGGACAACCTGGCTCTTAGTTTGACGAAAGAGTAGTGCTGGAGCAGAGTGGATCCACCAGTCAGCAGCACAGGGGATGGAGAGGGGGGGTTGTGTCTGTGGATGAAGATATCCCTGAGGAGAGATGTGGCAGGACAGGAGGAGCAGGTAAATATGGAGCACCCCTCATTCAAAGCTGAAAGCTGGAGGATTTAGGAGGAAAACTGCTCATGTGTAATTCGTGGACAGGAGAGTTTTGCTAAGAGAATCAGAAAAAAACAAATGTTATGAAGAACTAAAAGGAGTGCTCCAAGAGATGCTACATTTTCTCCCCCTTAGTTCAAAACAAAATAGTAATCAGCCTTGTCCTGGTGACTGAAATGCATGGAACAACAGTGTGAGAACAGCAACTTCCACATAGGCTAAGGTCTATAAACCCATTTAAATCAATATAAATTCCCATTGAGCCTGTCTTCCCAAGGTCTGGCTGGAGCTATCTCCCTATGACTGGACTTCAGCATTCCCTAATACGAATTTTTAGGGCTCAGGGTTACCAGGTTGTAACATCGCAAGGAGCAGAACATAAAGCAATCCATAACCTAAAGGGACTACATTTTTCCTACCCGAGGTCTGAGCAGAGTGAGAAAACACTCTTCACTGACATAACACAAAGCAATAGCGGTAGTAAAAATAATGCTTCTATGAACAGTGAAACTTCAGTTGTCGCATTTCCTGTGGCTTTGTGCTTCCTGTTTATGTTCCTTTCATGACACGCACATGAAGGAGTGAGTTCTCCTCAGGGCTTTTTTGGGTACTCTGCACAGTCCTGCCTGCCTTGATCAGCACCCATGGCCGTGGCAGGACTTGCCCCGCAGCCACCTCCCCAGCACTGCAACTCCTCTGCACCTCTCCTCTGTGCACCGCTCGTCGGGCAGCGGATGGTGGAGCTGGTCAGGATGCTGAGTGCCAGGGAAAAGGGGCATTAACAAAATGTGGTCAAAAATATGGCCTCTTTTCTTTAGGAAAGGCAGCTGATAAACAAAAGAAAAGCAAAATACAAACTTGTATGAGAACAAATGACTCCTGAGCACATGTTTCTTCACCGGGGAGTGTGACAGTGACAGCTGCTCTTGCACTGATTATCATGAGGGTCTCCAGCACCCCAGAGATCAACGCAGTGCTGAAACCTGTGTGCAGCACAGCAGAGTGAAAGCAGTGCAACAAGAGCATGACCTTCTAGGACTCATTCATTTTAATGCCGGAGGTGATTTTAACAGAAAACCAAACCTAAGTTTCACTGAATTAATAATAACCCCACTAAACCAACCACTTTTTTTTTTTTTTTTTTTTGCTATCTAGCATTTTGATTACAAGCATGAAGCACTGGGGACCTTCATGGGGAACAAATTCACTCCTTGGCTTTACTCTGGGTTTAAGCTGAAAGCCATCTTGTTTATACTCAGACCTGCAGCTGAATTGTGATAGCAGAGGAATAAAACCACAGTAGTATCAAGTATAAGATGGGAAACGAGATTCCAGCGTGCCGATGCTGGCACTGAGCAATGTGGCATTTCTGTGCAAGGACATCGCAAAAGATCAGAGCAAAATGTCACAAACCTCTGGAACTCAAAGATATGAGTTGGAAAAGAGTAAAAATACAAAGGCAAGTTTCCTCTTCCTCAGACTTCTTGTTTTGACAATGCCCTGTTCTCCCTGTAACTTCAAGAGATAAGGTATCTGCAGTGGAGTTCACCACTTACCTCGTTCCTAAAACAGAGGATTGTTTGTTTTGCCATCTTGCAAAATGTTGCAAAACACTCCCAACATTGATTGCAGCCGTAAGTCAACAGCATTGCAGGTGCCGCCCATTTCCAGGCTGCTTTTACCCCGTGTCTTGGAAGCATATGTGAGAGACAGTAGCACAGTCACAGCAAAACTCACCCAACAAAACTTGGTAAGGTCCCTCAGGGATTTTCATTGGGAAATGGGAAAACTGAAACTCAGATCTAACGAGATTAATATGAGATCCCGAGGGAGGGAAAAAAGGAGAATGAAGGAGAGTTTATCCCAGGATTTTCAATGTTGTTTTAAGGTGCAGGCAGCCTGCCAGCCTCACCGGCATTGTGCTGGGCAGTGAGGAGAGGTGTCACATGCACTTACTGCCAGGGTTTGGACAACCAGCCATAGACCAGCATCTGTTGACAAGCAAGTACTTGCAGGGTGCCTGGCATTGCACTGGGGCTTGCTGTATTCAGGGGGGTTAATGCAGGGCTGGGAGTAGCTGGCTTTGGGCTGCCAAAATCAAGAGAGCTGTGTCTGGTCAGGCAGGCTGAAGGCTGCACCTCTGCCTTTCCTGGTTTACCATAACAGAAATGGTCCATGGACAGAAGGAGCCATCTACTGATGGACAGTCAATGGTTCTCTAAGCCCTGTGGCTTTTATCCTTTAGGCTTTTCTTCCAAGTTAGCAAAATAATGAGCAGCTTTGTGTGCAAGCAACAGCATCTGAGTTCTGGTGGGGAGTTGGGGATGCGGAGATGGGGAGCAACCTCACAGCAATGAGCTTGTAAAGAAAGGTCATGTCTTCCACCAGAACCACTAATAAAGTGGGAGAAAGGGGCACTTTGAGCAACCTGTCTTCTTTTGCCTTTCTCATATCCTCAGCTCATCAGGACACCACAATCCAGATCCTGTGACTTAAGGAGAAAACACAATAGTGCATTTTGATCTTTTTTTTTGGTTGATATTATAGTTTGTCTGTGCTTTCAGGTCAAGGGACAGCAATGGTGAAATTAAAGTACTTGATATGAGTGGATAGGGTGATAGGCCAAGTGATGAAGCTTTTCTCAGAGCTACCTTCTGACTCTGTTCTGTTTTGCACATGAAACTATTTAATGTAGTGGCATTTGGCTTTGGCCGAGGGGTAGAAGCTGTTGAACTGGACATGCTGTGACTTCTCACTTGGGGAAGTGAGAGATGCTGCTACTGAGACGACTGGGTGCTAAAAATCGCACCACTTTGGACAACTGGCTATGAACCAGCACCTGTAGACAAGCAAATACTTGCAGATGAGCTCAAACGATCTTCTTTAGGAACGAGATTATCCCAGTTGGGAAAAGAGGAAGATAATATGATGAAAACTTTAAAAACGCAGCTGGAAAAAGGGGAATCCTGTAGAAACACCACCAGCAGATTTGCTAATACCTTTTGTGTAAATGTTTTCTGCAACTATTCCACGAACTATTTACAACTGGTTTATGTGCATTAAGTGTTGGCTTGCCAAGCAATGAAATATTACCCTTTCTTTGAAGCTGACTGGGAACTATTAGCACCTGCTTATCAGGCTTTTACATATCTAGCTTAAGGTATAATTTTATAAGGCTTTCCAACACAGAGAACTCTTGATTCTTCAGCCAGATCCACTCCAGAAGTGAAATGGTGGTGCAGGAGGAAAAGAAATGCAGTGAAATTATACATAATTGCTTTTTCTTCACGTCTATTATATAGGGAGCAGGTGAGTCAGCATTCCCACAGAACTACTTTACTGGGAAAGGAGGAGCTCTGCTTTGGCCTGGCAGCTGTCTGCCCTCACCTCTGCTTTTGATATCCACATATTAAAACTTTCCTGCAGGGCTGGTAGGTGCTTATCAGGGCCATAACATGCATACTTGTGGAATACTCCTTTCTTCTTTCATTACAAGGAGGATTTGCCACTCCACGTGTAATTATTTAAAGCAGAGTGCAACTAGGCAAATAATAACCACAAGCATCTGAGTTGTCTTTTTCAACATAGTCCCACTAATTTCATGTACTGCTAAAGTCCCGTTGGGTTCACAAGTTCACGTGTCAAGTCATGACTTACAGAGCCAAGCCTTCTACTAGTTTTAAGTCACCTAAATAGCTGCTTCTGGTGGTTGTTATTCCTTTGAGATACTGGAAACGTAAGTACAAATAAATTGTGCTACTGGAGAACCACTGTACTTCTAGAACACTTGTAGCACCATACAAGAGCAGGGTTCCTGATAAAGTGAGACATGTTTGTACCAGGCACTGTAACACTGAGACGAGACAGCTCTTATCTCCAGGAGCTTATCATCCACACGGACATAAAAGACAAAATCGGAGAGAAATAAGAGTAATGGGGAAACCTCACGGCAGGCAGGTAAGGCTGGGAATGCAACTTAAATTTCCCAAGTCTGAGCTGTCACTGACTTCGCTAGCCTAAATTCAGAGACTGTCTCTTTGAAGATCAAGTCTGATTGATCTCCTGGTTATTTTTTAATTTGGGCATTTTAGCTCAGCCTATTTAAAACTCCCCTACACGGCAAAGTTTTTTTATCTGTCTGCCTCTCTCTGATCTGTGCTTGGGAAGTCAGCAGGTAGAGTGCATTGTGAGCCTTGCTTCTGCATTGCATGTCACTAATTAAAGAAGCCATTCAAAATAAAGCTCCTACTCACATTTTCTATTAATAGCCAACAGTTTTCCTCCTCCCTTGCCTCCCACAACTTCTTTCTTTTAAAGTGGTAAAGCAACTCTGCCCAGGGTTTTGAGGTTCCTTGCACTCAAATATTGGTTCCGCATCTTTTCAGCTGCATTACAGCCACATTCCCCAAGGCAGTTGCCCCCCAAATTTGCCCCATGCGTATCCTGGTAGCTCCATCAATACTCCAGGAACAATAACAAATTCTAGGAATAGATGGCTTTAAAATTGATGTCAGCTTTTACTATGCTGTGAAAGGTTTCTTGTTCAGCCTCTGACACTGATTATCCACTTGCCTCTGAAAGAGTCCCTCCTCGGTTACATGGGCTTAGCAAATCTGAGAGCAGGGCAACGGTCAGAGTGACAGAAATGACTTGTCAAAAGAGAAGTGCAGCGAGATGGGCTGCAGGAGAGATGAGTCATGAGTGAGCTGTGCTCCAGAAACAGCTCATCAGGGCCAGCTGCTGCCTTTCAGAAAATGAATTTTCTGGACTCTACAGGCTAGCACCAAAGCTGCAACAAAGGAACTCAGCTTCAGCGAGCTCAGTGCATTCAGAAGCTGCATCTGCTCTTGCTTTTGGAGGACAGTCAGTTGGGTGTGCAGAGGCTATGGAGAAGCTCTCTGGAGATCAGTATTGCCAGGCCAAATATATGCAGGCAGTCAGCAGATGGGACTCGTTATCTATAAATTACTCTTCTGTTAATAATTAAACCCAGATTAGGAAAGGCAAAAGAACTAAAGCTTTGAAGAGGGTGATATCTTCGATATGGATTTGTGACTTGTAGTGACCATTTTAACCTAAGGTAGAAGAGCCTTAAATTATTTTTTTATAATTAGTTCTGCTCTTTTTTTGGTGTTTTGTTTGTTTGTTTGTTTGTTTTGTTTTTTGAGTCACATTGGGCTGCTACCCAGGCTGTATTGCAGTATGAGCTGGGAAGTGGACCAAAGAGGAAAGACTTGAGCTTTATGTAAGTAGCCCTCCAGACACAGCGTCAGAGGCTGCGGCAGGGACAGACAAGCTGGGGGGTGCACAGAGCACTGCCTATTTTGCCAGCAGGAGACCTGAGGAGGACCCCCCCTTTACTGGCACCTCTCTGCCACCCTTGAGGAGGTTGGTGAGGTGGCCACATCCCAGCACTTCCTGCCTCCCCTCCTGAGGCAACGGTCCCTGCCGATCCTCACTGCCCAGCACAAAGGTGCACTGACTTGAACCACGGGGAGGCAGGGATGAGAGGTAGGATCTGGTTTACCCATGCAGGCGCATCTGCCAGGTGATGCCCAGGGTAGCCTGGGATAGGTTCCATGGGTGTGTCAGCTCCATCTGCCCTCTCATTCTCCAGCTCTGGAGGGGAGGAAAACACCCCTAGCATGGGGTGGGACCTCTTTCACCACCAAGCCATGGGACCTTGGCAGGATTCGCAGGAAAGCATCATCTGCTTCAGACAGTTATTGATAGGGGAATGTGCCTGGTGAGCATTTCTGCGATGAGTGTCCCTGGAAAGGCTTCTTTATACATCCACTACAAACAGAAAGTGAAAAGACAAAATAGTCCTTTCCCCCTCAACAGAGAGAACTGACCTGATTTTAATAAGTAGGTTTTGAATTAATAAATCAAAGTCTGTGTTTACACACTATATGAAGCAAAGCTCTTAATATCTCATTATTATCCAGAAGAAAAAGTATTTGTTCTACTTTGTCAAACCAATGGGCAATATATCACTTATCTTTTTATTCCACCTCAGTTTCACTGGGAAAATTGCCACAAAAGCTTCCACTTCAGCGAAATGCTCTGTTAAAGCAGGGCTAGGCAGGATCACTTTCAGGTAGGATCTGCTGAAGCAGCCTGGCTTCTGTCCAGATTTTCTCTGCCAAGATCCACTCCAGCCCTGAAATGTCAAGATGCTGTACATGTTTTTAAAGCACTGTTTTTCTCCCTAAAATTTGCTGCAAGGGCCAAGAGATGTGAGTAACTAAAACCGTCTCACAGTGTTGGTGTTAAGTAAATTCCTTGTCCCTTCTCTTCTGCTAAAGAAAATGAACTGTGTACAGAAGCTGAGCTGGCAGACTGATGGGCTGAAGTACTGCAGCCAAAGAAAAGCAGTGATAAGCAAAATGGATAGGTACTCTAGCCCTCAATGGTCTTCTTCTGTGTTGTATATATGTTGTTGGCTCAGAACACAGGCTCTCCCCACCCACCTGTCCTCCTAGAGCACCTGGGTGCAGCCAGACCAATACAATCAGGAAAGGAGAAAAATGCCTAATTAAAAAGATGTGTGTCATGTTGTTACTTTATCCCTTGGCTTTTTTTTGACTGAATTAATTAAGGGCTGGATGAAGTACCATCTTAATGAGGACACCTGCTTTTACTAGTAGTGTAAGAGGCTTTGAGTTGCAATGGAAAAGTTGTTTTGCTGGCTAGAGAAGTTGCTATTCACAGATCTGCTGTGAGAAAATAGATTTTTCCACCCTGGAACAGTTTTCTGTAATTATTACTTTAATTATTACCAATAAAGCCAAAGCAATACTCCCATCACGTACATTCTTAGCAATCAGAAGATCAGCACAGCTGGAATATAAGAGCTAAGGGGTACTCGCTAATTTAGACACTCTGTTAAGCCTCTCAGGGGTAGGTCTCCCTGCTGGTCTCACCCAACCGAAGACAAAGAAATTATCCCATGGATGGATTTGCTCTGAAGCGCATTAAGGAACTTCCCTCTTCATATTGTGAATAGTGTTGGGGTGGTGCTGCTGGCATACAGTACTGCTGCTGTCAATGGGTCCCCACTGTCGCCAGCCAGGAGGCCCTCAGGCTGTGCTTCTGTCCCCTGAGATGATAGGCCCAAGCCTCACCAGGAACAGGCAGGGGTCCACGTGCCATGGAAGCAGCCTGAGCAAGCTACACACCACCCTGCAGCAGTTAGAGCGGGAAAGAAAAGGAAGATAACAAAAAGGTTGAGCTAAGGAACCTGGGCAAAACAAAGGCAAAGAAGGTGAACTGGGAGGCTCTCACCACCCACACTCCTGCGTGCACACGTAACTTCAGGCATGTGAGGACTTTCTCTGAACTCAAGAGGAATTGCTCACATCATTGCATTTAAGGGCGTATTTGCTCAATTGGGACTCAAGTGAGTTAGATTTTTCCCCTCAGACTTTGGGTAAAGAAGAAGAGACACAGATGGATCTCCAGGGCTCCACCTGCGACGGTTTGCAGATGCTTCCCGATGGCCCCTGTTCTACCCATCCACCTCCCCCTGCCAAGGCTCAAGTCTATGAATGAAGTCTTCTATGAATTTTGACATGAGCAGAAATACTTCCAGAACATGCAGAAACACCAAAGACTAGCCAGTTCTTTTACTTACAACAGCATAAACATAAAAGTAAATGAAACAAAAAATACCCCTCCAACAAATAGAACTCATTTCAGAGGAGAAACAAGTTGATGAAGTGTTAGCCAATGTTTTTTTCGTTATACTTGAGGTGATTCTTTGTGTAATAGTAATACACAAATACTTTAAATGCTTAACTATAATAAGAAATCTTGTGCTTTGTTCTGGTTTTTTTTTTTAATAAGAAAGGTGCCATTACTATGTAGTATCTAAAAATATCAATGCTACAGATGACATCAGAATGTTTTTCAAAGGATAGATGACAGATTGAAAATAAATTTCACTATGCCTCGCAATTACAAATGGGCATGGGCACGCAGGAAGAAGTGGACAATAGTATTAAAGTAAGAATTATAGGACTCTTGCAACTGATTTATTTTCTTGATAAGCACTGGCCTGTAATGCAAGTTACCAACATGGTTTCTGATGGAGAGCTTTCTACTTCAACATACCAGAAAACTAAACAGATCAGCTGTGGGCGAGTAGTAAGCTCGGGGCTCAACTCTGTGAGAAAATTCAATTACTCCGGTTCTACAGATAAAAAGTCATGATGCTTGTGACTGGCTGTAAGATCCAAAATGATGGCATAATCAGCTCCGCTTAAAGACAGTGTGAAGCCCTACAACAGCAACGACAAAAAGAGAAAAAAGCATAAATATTACTAAAATTTTCAAAAATATTATTAAACTTTGAAAATAAGTTGGATGGCTTATTTACCTTATGGAATTTAGAGAACTCCCATTTTCAAGTTTTTTCAAACAGGAATGAGGACCAAGCCAGAATTGCAAATCTTTTTTGAAGAAGAAGTGGAATGATAATGGAAACAACAGATTCCATCGGCTGGATCCCTAAGGAAAATTAAAATAGCAAGTTGCAAACATTGTCAATTCTGCAGAAGAAAAAACCCTGTGAATATTTGATGCTTGTAAGTTAAATGTTCTGATTTTAAAGCTGCCAGATCTTACTGAAACAGCAAAGTCACAGAAGGTAAAAGTCTCTTTTTGGAGGGAATGAGTCACAGTTGAAAGTTACGAAAACAAAAGCTGCCCATTCTCATTGCCTTTCAACATAAAAAAAAAAAAAATCACAACAAAAGATTTAACTTCTGGTATATCCTGTGAACTTGTGATGCAAGAAACCGTAGAGGGAAATGTCTTTGGCAACGCCTTTAGTACACCCCATCAAGATCCTTGAACGTGCCCCACTGAGATCAGCTGAAGGTGATGGGAAGAAATGGGACGAGCATGCTGCCATTTCTGCTCTGTGATTTGGCTAGCGTTTCTCAAAGAAGCCAACTGTGTTTTATTTGACCAAAACCGAAGTCATTGATGGCATTGCCACTTTGTGAATAAGCAGTCCTCCAAGTGTGGTATTAGATTATTAATATGATTTTTATTTTTTTTTTGCTGATACATAAACTACAGTATTTTTCACAGCTGGCTCATTCTGTAAACAAATGAAAAGCCTATACTAGAAATGACAACAGCCACTGAGCATTGGAAAAGCCAGCCCCCACCACTCATCCCTTTACTTGGAAGGAGATGCTGGAGCAGCACTGGACTAGAGCCATTTGCAGGCATTCCCAGTCAGGTCTTTTTCAAGGCTTGGGACAAGGCCATCCTCCATTGCTTAGGGGGCTGCTTGAGGCAGAGTTGGTGTCTTTACGTTTAATAGCACCTCATGGGGGATTTTGCTTCTATGAATGTGTATGGGTGCTTTTTTGGATACCCTGTGAACTTTTGGCAACTCAAAGCAGGATGTCCCACTGTTGAATTACCTGCTGTGTGAAGATCCACCTCTTTCTGTTTGCTTTAAATCTGCCACCTGCTAGTTTTACTTGATGCTCTCTAGTTCTTCTATTAGAAAAGAAAGCAAATAATCCATCCCTACTCTTCTCTATTCATGATTGTGTGTTCTCTCTCACCTGACCATTTTCTGTTGTTTTTCACTTCCCTATCCTAAATAATCCTGATCATTCAAATCCTTCAATCACTCTAATACTGAAGTTGCTCTATATTTTTAGTTATCTTCATTGCTCTTCTCCAGACCTTTGCCATTTCTGTTATATGTGGGCCAGAGCTGCAGGAGGCAGGCATGCTACAGCCCTCCCTGTGCTCTCCACTGAGCTCCATCCTGGCATGTCCTGTGAGCTTTGTGACAGTACCGAGTGCCAAACTGATCCTTCCATGGAGTTATTATGACTGCACAATCTTACTTCTGAGTGAGAACAAGTTGGTTAGAAATTTCTCGCTTTCAATCACTTTACTGTTCTCTGATCACAGCTGGCATAGTAACTGCCTCCATCCTGGCCAGAGGGTCATTAATACGATCTTAATAATACTGGTTTACTTGTTAGACCTTAAGTCTATAAAAATTTGGCTGTAGTTCCTGCAGTTAGCTGGTTTGACCCTTTCTTTTGGCGTGGAGTGCACAGGCCCTTTTCCTCCAGCCATAGCCAAGTCTGACCCTCCTATACGAGCTGTGTCCTGTCACTACCACGTCCTGATTATCTCCTCTCCCTGCACATCTATTCAGACAACATGCCAACTCAAAGCTAGGCGTCCCAGGTCCCTCATCCTCATTCTACTATGGCTTCATGGAAATCAGTTCCTCTGGTCTCCTCTCTGGAACTATCTGCCATGTGAACGTGACCCTTACTTGCTGTTCCCTCACAGCTGCTCTGGGGACCTGTGACACATCCCATCAGTGTGGACCTCTCCATCCTGCTGTGAGTATTTTTTTGAGGAGTTTTGGAGCAGATGCTTGGTTTCACTGGCCTGCTTGGCATCCTACATCTTGCTTCCAAAACCTCTCCTTTGCCCTTTCCTATTTCACTGGCGCACACATAGACCACAGCCAGCTGCTAGGCCCTAGCATTTTTTGGGATGCAGTAGATTCCTGACATCCATGGGTCCCTTCCAACCTAAATTATTCTGTGATTACGCTCAGCGCAAGGAGAACATTTTCCAAAACAGGAGGACTTGTCCTCCACAAGGGTGTCCTCTGCATGTCCAGGGCTGCCACCACAGAGGGTCCTCACAGCACCCAGCACCTGGGGAACACTTCCCTTTCCATTTGCCATCCTGCTGGAAAGCAGACCGCTCCTTAACTATCCCCTCATGCTACTCTCTGTGCAACCACTCACGTCCTTGAATTCCTCCCACCGCTGATGGCTGTGCACCATGTACCTGCACATGTAGCTATACCACTCCCTTACCTGAATATATGTATATACATACATATAGCATATGTACAGATACACATGCATGTGAAAAGAGATGTGTACACTTCTCTCTCTCTCTTTTTCTCTCTCCGCATACAACCTTTTGTAATAACTACATTTCATACCTACCCCAGTCCACCTGTGCTTGGGGCCTTGCTTTCATCATCTATGGGTAAGTCTAAGAATGATGTATTGCAACCCCTCCTCAGTCAATTTTATATGATGTAGTTTGCATCAGGATTATCTAAATTCTGCAGAATACCCTTTTTCTCTACACAGATTCCAGGGCCAACATCAGCTTGCAGTATCTGTTGAAAGCCAAGAGGTCTCTCTAGAAGTAACCCCGCTGCTTGAGACTCGCTAGGTTCAAAAGACCAGGTCTGAAATTGTCCTCGTAGGACTGTGACATAGTCCTTTTTTAAAGGCAGTGACAGACTCAGCATGTGTGTACCAGACAGAGACCACGACGCCCACCTCAGCAGAGGCACATGAGAAACTGGGAGTGAGTGATGCAGTCAGTGCTGGTGGAGCTGAGCTGCAGGGATTTCCCCAAGGTCTCTGGGTCAGTGACAGCTATGGACTTGTGCGTCTCAGGACAGTGGTCCCTCACCCCTTGCTGCCCAGAGCCGTCCCGGGGCTGGCGGCTCCAGCTCTCGGTCCAGCGACGCGTGGTGCTGCGCGCTGCTCCCCCCCCCGCCTTATTGAGTGCTGGGCGTGGGAGTTATTTCAGTTACAAGTCAAGCTATGAATAAAATGTAATTTTCACATGCAAGCCAGACCTCTAATTAAAAACGTTTAAAGATGCTGTAGGAGCCGATGGTCCTATAGCAGCACCCGGGAGAACCTGCAGCACCGAACCCACCCACCACCGAAAGGATCGACCGGTTCCCCGGGATGAACAGGGCGCAGGGGTTCGGGAAGGAAGGGGCTAATGGGGATAACCGGCTGCCAGGCTCGGAGGGGTGCGTGGGGGAGCGCCGCTCGGTGCCGTGCTGTGCCGTGCCGCGGCGATGACGGG
>VWZK01013468.1:687037-754487 GCA_013396935.1 Baryphthengus martii | reverse complement strand
CCGGGGTCTCCGCCGCGCCCCGTCCTCGTCCGCAGGAGGTTCGGGCCCGCGGTGGTGGCTGAGGGGCCCGGGGGTGGCCTGTCCCTGTGAGGGGACGGCGCCAGCGGTGCGGAAGGAGGAGGGGTCGGCGCGGCAAGATGGAGCGGGGCTTGAGGGGCGGTGAGGCCGCCGCGGGTGCGATCTGCGGGACCAGCGGAAGGAGGAAGTCCCGTGAAGGCCGCTGCTGGGCGGTGGTGGTTCCTCGGTGCCGTGCGGCAGGCCCTGCCGCCTCCGGGCCTAGGTCTTGACGTAAACACAGCTCTAGAAAGGAGGCTTTTCTGGGTTGGTTTTTTTCCCCTCTACTGTTTGGTCTCAATGGGTCCAGCAGCGTTAGCGAGTGCGTCATTTAAACACTTAACAGCCTTGAGCCGCACGTTCCATTCTGGTTTTTCGCAGGAATAGGCTCTTTTCTTGTGGGTACAGGCAGTGCTGCTGTGTCGTGGCGGTTTGTGGAGGGCCGTCCTGCTCCATGCCTGCAAGGGGAGGGCCAAGCCCTCGACGTCTTCCCTCAAAGGAAATTTATGAACAGGGGTTTTGTGTGTGTGTATCTCGGTGGGTCAAATTCCAAGTGTCTTGCAATGTCTGGGGTCAAAGTTGCAACTGCTTGAAGCATTGGATCCCTCAGCACAGGTTCCCAGAGATATTTATGTCTTTAATTCCCATTTTGGTTAGTGTGAGCACCTAAACTGCAGAGTGTTTGAGGCTTATTTATTTAGACACAGAGCTGAGATAAAGGAATTTCAGAGTGCAGAACTTGGCTCCTGGGTAGTGTGTGGTCATAATTTATAGCCCAGCTTACTGTGCTGAGATCTTGCAGACAGCAGTCTCTTGAATGTAGGAGCGGTTGTAAACTACAGCCACAGTTTCTGGACATGTTTAAGTTCATAGTTATTTTATTTAAGTCTTAATGGGTTTGCAGAATGCCTACGTTAGCACCATAAAAAGAGAGTTGAGTGGAGCAGCAGCGTTTAAATTCTCCCTAATACGGAAACAGTGACGTATTCGTAAAAGTAGCAGAATTGATCTGTGGCAGATGATTTTTGTCTGAATCGCAATCTTTCCCTGCCACCAGCCCCTTCAGAGACTTCAGTGTCCTTCTCTGGGCCCTGTTGATAACGTCCCACAGGGGATTTACTTCATGTGCCCCTTGCGTGCAGCAGTTCCTTTTCACTGCCAAATGGTGGTGGAAGGTCGGAGAGCGCCGACTCCTTTGACAGGGTAGCTCTTGATTGTGGTCACGTGCCACGCTGCAGTTCCTCAGCTAGATGAAGGCATGGCAAGGTGTCAGTCTGCTGACCCTGCCGTTACACCTCTGAGGCTGGGGTGTCCCAGCTGGTCGACAGAGGTAGGTAGAGCGTTCAGCCGCTATATTTGACGTGTGCCTTTGCGGATTTCAGAAGATGCCAAAGTCGCTCTCTCAAGAAGAGCTGTTTCTCACAGGCCTTCTTACATGGAAGGGGGTAGCTGAGAGGTGTGAGAAGTAGCATACAGGCTGTTAGGAAGGTGAGTTATAGACCTCAGTCTGTGTTTTGTGAAAGTCATTGTTATGTGGGACTAGGTGGAGTTAGAGAGAGGCAGAGTCTTAATGCACAGTTGAGAAAATGCTGTAGAAAAAAGGGAGCTAAGATTTAAAAGAAGATAGAAATATTTTTTGAATACAAAAAGTCTACACTAGAAGAATGGGCTTTATGTAAATAAATTTGGAGCCAGGCTCTGTGTCCCTTAAATTGAAATATATTTATTTATATATACTGTGTATGTATTAAGCCAAGCTTAGAAACCAAATGGTGGGGAAAAGCTGATAGGTGAGAATGTAAAGCTTGCTGTGACGCATCCTCTCTTGGAGAGGAGCATCATCCCCATGCTATTAAAACAGGTATTAAAGCATGTCCATGATGCAGTACTTGGAGTAACAGAAACTTTGTGGAAGCACAGGTACTGTAGGCAGACAGAGTGGCTTGCATGTGCATGGAGTGGGATACCTTTTGTTAAAGAGGAAATAACTGGTTTTGGAAGTAACACAGGATCTCATGAACTGATGTTTTAGGCCTGCATAGGAAGGGCAGGGATTAGGGCTGTATGACAACTCAACCAAGATGTTGATGATGGCTGTTATATATTAAGGGAGAGTAGAGAAGCAACAGAAGTAGGAAATATGATGATAATAGGAGGCCTCAGTTGCCACCGCATAGGTTACGTCATGCTCCAACATGAGATTTGCCTGGGTACTAACTTTTTAGATGCCCAAAAGCCTTACTTCCTAGGTGTGCCTTGTAAGGGTACCCTGTGGGTAGCAACTCTGGATGAGATTCTATTCAGCAAGAATTAAGTTCAGAATTTTGTGTTACAAATGCCAGCCAGCTATGATGTGACAGTGATCGTAACATATTTAGACTTAGTGTTGCTTCAGGAGCAGTGAAACCAAGCATTGTTGTGGTAGCATTTAATTTTTCAAAGTAAGTCTTCATAAAGCAAGGGAAAAAATGAACAAAATGATGAGAGGCAGTCAAAAGTGTAAAATACTTGCAGGTGGCATGTAATTCTTCAAAGACGCTATAGTAAAGGCTCAGCAATTGCAAGGCATTTGTCAGAAATAGAAAAAAAAAAAAAAGCTGAGGGGGACAACAAGCAAAATAAAGGAGCTCAGTAGATGTCAAAAGACATCTATCAAAAGTTAAAGCTTTGTCTCCAAATGGTAAAAGTGGAAAAGAACATAAAATTTGTGTTAAGCACAATAAGACCAAAGAGAGTTACGGGACAAGTTTCTAAAGGCACGAAAACAATTGGTAAATCCTGTTTGAAATGCATCAAAAACAGGAAGCCTGCTGATAAGTGATCCATGTGTAGAAGGAGTGCCCAAGGAAGATGAAATCATAGCAGAAGAGTGAAACAAGTTCTTTGACCCTTGCTTCATGGACGAAGAGTTTAAGGAGATTCCCTTGCAGGAGGCTTGTTCCTTTTTTAAGGAGTGAACATGTTGGAGGATTGCTTCCAAACTGAAGTGTCTGTAAGAGAATATCAGAACAAACTGTTGAGAAGGATGACGTAGATGACGTACTTGTGATACTTGTTGAAGAGTTTTGAAGGAACTTAAAATGTGAAATTGCCGATACGCTATCTGTTGTGTGTAACGTGTTGCTTAGGCCTGCCTCAGTGTTCCAGGAATAGAAGGTGACAAATGAGCTGTCAGTTTTTCAGGGTTTCTGGGGTGACTGAGAACTCCAGGTTGGTTGTTTCTGTCTGTTTGTTTGTTTGCTGGGTATTAGTGAAAAGGATTGGTGAACATGGGTATAATACACTGACAAAGGCAAAGGACAGTGCACTGACAAGAACTGGACCTGACTTGTTGAGGAGTTGTGTGTCACGAGTCTTCTGGCATTGTCTAAAGGTGTTGCTGAGCTGTTGCTGTCATCTGGTTGATACGGTCCTTCTTAAAGCAGGCCCAGTTCAGAAGTAGGATCAGATTGCTCCGGGTCGTATGGTCATGGTCAGTTTACTCAATGAAAGGAGGTTGCCAGTTGTCCCCACCCAGAGTCTGCCCAGGGTTTATGCTGTTCAGTGGATGGAGGAAGGGATAGGTGATGATGTGACAAGTTTGCTGGTTGTGTTAGCTCATTTGGAGCATGAAAATCCTGGCGGTTGAATCGCAGAGACTTCAGGACGATCTCATATTGAAAGTTCAGATGTAAATTTGCGAATGAAATTCAGTACAGGCCAATGTAAGCATAATGCACACGGAAGGAAATTCCGTCTTAACTTTCTGTACAAAAGGATGAAGTTTAAACTGAACTTTTACTCAGGAAAAGATCATGCAACACAGATAATCCTATGAAAAAAGCAGCTCTGTGCCCACAGGTGCCTATGAAAGGAGAGGACAGGTTAGGAACTATTAGGAAGGAGTAAAAAAAAATAAATAGAAAACACCCTCTTGCTACTATAAATCCATGTTGCTCCTCTCTCCTGAATGGTGTGAGCAATTTTTGTTTCCCCATCTCAATGAAGGATATAGTAAAAATTGATGAGCTACAGAGAAGGCCATCAGTGACAATCAAGGGTTACGAAGGGCCTTTTGTGAACAAGAAGTAGCTTGGAAAAGAAGTGACTGAAGAGGATTTGGGGATGTTCTTTAAAATCATTAGTGATATGAAGAGAACGAGTTAGTAATAATAGAGATAAGATAAATATGACCTAAATAAAATAATTGGGAGGCAGCTTCAAAACAGGAGGAGTTGTTTGTCCTGCAAGATGTAAATTGTGGTGGTTACGGCCACTGCATGGATGTCAGGAGTTCACCTGGGTTCATGAGTGGTTAGGTGGGCTGTGGGAGAGAAACTTGCTGTGCAACTTAGCAGTCAGAACAGTTCAATATCAAATTTTGGGCACTGACTGCCCGCAAAAAATTACTGCACATGCTGATCAAGAATTATTGCTGAAAACTGCGAATAGAAACCTCCACTTAGAAGCATAAGCTGCAGTCCATTTGCAGATAACATAGAGAAGCAAGACTATGTATTGCCCTTTGTTTCCTGAATCTTGTGGCATAAGATTTTATGAAACTTCCAGCAAAAAATGTGTCTGTGGTGATTCTGTTTAATCTGTGCTTATTACTCTTGATCTTGTTAACCTGACACAAATTGCAGTCGAGTCAAGAAGTGCAGCAAAATTCCTCTGCTGTTTGCAGGATTAGAACCTCAACTTCTATTTTGTGGATTTTGTATTGAAAGTCACGGCCCATTTTGTAGGCCCATTTTGATTTGTAGGTAAAGAAGTAAAACTGATCACATGTTACTCTTAGTTATCTCTGCGACTCGTTTGTGAAGACTGACCTTTTGAAACTCAATTCTTCAAAGGCCTACAATGATTGTGATATTGAGGGCATAAACCATAAGGTAGTGTTTACAGAAGTTTTATTATAGCTTATGGTGCTATAAACTGTGGTTAGCGTAAAATATTTTCTGTTTTGTCCTTTGAGATCACAAGTGCAAGAGCAAAACAACAAACGAGCAAGCCAAAAAGATTCTGGGTACACTGAATGAGAGGAACAGATTTATTAAGCTGCGTATTCCTCATGTATGAATAACATTATGGAAAAAAAATCATTCAGTGTAGTTAAATAATTTCACCTTGGTTTGTTTTTTTTTTTTTTTTCAGAAGTTTTGTTGAAACTGTCTGAAGGTTCTTCCTTGCGTTGATTATGTGTGAGCTCCCGTGTTTAGATTAAAGTAGATTAAAATAGCCAGTAAGAAAACCTGGAGTTAGAAATTAACAATTGTTAACAGTTGTTAACAGGAAGGGAATGCATATTAACAGTTAAGAGTCTAATGTCTACAGATAGATATATATATGCACACGTACATATCTACCTGTATATAAGATTAAATGGTTTGTATATAGCATAAATAATGTACAGCGCACATTTCTTACTGATAGACTATAAAACAGTTTTAAAACTTGCTCTTCCAGTTAGTGCTGGATACGTTTTCCATTTCTTAGAAGTTGATGAAAAATTATTGTTTTTTTTAAATAAGCTGGGGAGAAAAGAAAGAAGTGGTCAACAGTAAAGTAACGTTCGGTTTCTTAATGTTTAATATACTACAAGCCCAGCTTTGTGTATATTAGAACTCTGCTGACCCTCTTGTTTGCTCAGGGACAGATTGCAACAACTGTACAGCAGTCTTTAGTACAAGGCAGCCCTTTTATCTTGTTGCAGCTTGGACACAGGCGTCCCGGCGAAAATCCGCCTGCACGTGGCATGTTGTTTCACCCAAGGTGCAGAACTAATTTCTGACTTTAAATTATTTTAGCATTCAGTTGTTGCTGTGTAGGTTGCTAGCTTTCAAGGTGAGCTTGAAAGTAATAATTTCCATGTTCTCGGCCCTTAAAGGGTCTCTAACTCTACGGTTATGGTTTGATAGTTTTTCATCTCACCTTTACAGGTGTGGTTTGTAGCTCCAGCATATCTGTTGTTAAGAATGGAGTTAAGGTGCAGCAAAAGTATGGAAATTTGTCCTTTACTTTGAACTGCATGTGACATTGGGTGTTGTCTAACCATTTCCCTTTTGCTGTACAATTATTTTAAATACTCTTTAAAGACTTACATGCTTAACATTGATACAGCACAAAAGAAGGAAGGATTGCTTGCAGGTTTTGTTTTAAAAAGTCGGGCTTGTGGTTAAGTTCTGCTTTTTGATGTGTGTGCAGGGATATATGTGACTTGAAGGGCTTGAGGAGTGCACAGAAGACAAAGTCTGTACTGTAATATTCCTGTTGATATTTGGCACTGCTTGACAACATTACAGGTGAACCTCTTATAGCTTAATCTAAGCAAGACAGTGCCTTAATTCTTTATTAAATTAAGGTAACAGTAAGTTTTTTGTGCGTTTCATGCATATATATATAAAAAAAACATGCATTTGGTGCATGATGTGGGCTTTTGTGCGTTTGGTGCACTGGCTGCTCTTTTAAAGGTGTTTTATGGAATCCTGTAAATGTACTTTATGTACAACTGAGAGATGAATCCCATGGAAAATACTGAACCTACTGAATTTAATGGGATGTGGCATATAAATTTGTGAAATCAAAATCAAACACCTCTCACCCCAAAATGCATTACATTTTACAGTAGTAAAAAAGGTGGGATAGGAGACTAATGCTTTTAAATTACTGAAATTTTTCCTGCAGGATATGAAATCCAGACAGTGTTACACAAAAAAGACGAAAGCAAAACTTGAGGATAAAATTGAAACCAAATATAAACAAAAGCGAAACCGACTCCATTGGTTTTCATTTCCCAGTTGGCAAAAAAGGAAAGAATAAACACAGAGCAAAGAAGCATGAGAGCTGAACTTGAAAAATTATTGAAATTTTATTATTTATTTCGTCTGTTGGTAAATTTGACTTCTGTATGATAGCACCCCCTTTAGCAGGCTGCGCAGTAGGAAGTAGGAGTTGCTCTCCCCGGTTTATCTGGGTTCCACGTTTCCCACTCATGGGTCTGGATGACAGCCCCACAGTACGGGAAGCAACGTCTTCTTCAGTCACGGAAGTAATGTTTTGAAATGCTGCGGCCAACACGTACAGAAAGTACAATGGGTGTGATGACATCCAGTATGATGAAAGGGAGTCATTCAGCTGGTGAGTGTGCTTGAATTTTATTCGTGTTGAGATTTGAGTTGTTAACATGATCAGGTATAAAATTTGGGATGGGTTTTTTTGCTCCCCATCTTTGGGGTAGTCCACGTAGATCTGGGTCAGATCAACAGTAACCAAAAGGCATTATCTGATACCAGCTTTGCTTATGACGTGAAATGACTGTGAATGGTTTCACTCTATTTCCACAGATCAGTCAAGAACTGGAAGGTCCTTTTTGACCTTCAGAACTAGCCAGTGAATTAGTTAAGAGATGGCCAAACATTGGGTGGTTGTGGAATCTTGAATAAATACCCTTCTCATACATAGAGACACGTGCTCCTGGGCTGTGTCGACAAAAAGGCTGGGTGTTGAGGAGAAGCCTTGACAATCCCTTCTCTACTGAAGCTCTACTGGGGTGAAATGAAAGGCACTAATTCCAGAGGTCTAATTCTCATGCATTTTCACATACTGCATTCGAACATGTAAAAACTAAATTCTTTGGATGCCAAAACTGTTCTGGAGATTTGAGATTGATAAAGGAAGCTGATGAAGACTAGTGGTGTTTCGTTTAATAATATTTATCTAGCTTAGATGAGAAATGAAGATGAGTTCAGTGGTCTCACTCTAGCTCAATAGTATTTTAGGAAACTTTCAAGATAGAAATAGCTGCTGTGGATCAGAAATTGAGGCTGTCCCATCGCTATTGGTCAGTGGTCAGCACAAAAACTGTAAATGAAGAGCACATTTTGTAATCAGTCCTATTAACTATACATATCTCACCATGAAAACGAGTTAAGAAGTTCCTGTGTGTCCTGTGGCAGTGGAAAGAGTAGCTTTTTTATAGTAAGGAGAGTTACATCATATATTTCAACAAGTGTCAGTATTAAGCATTTAACACTTAGCGCTCTTTAACTACAAGCCTGTCAAGTGTATGTGCAGAAGAAAGACATTTCTCTTAAATTCTCCGGTGTCAAACAGTATCTCTGTAATAACTAATTCAATTTAATTTTTGAGCTAAATGCATCTGTTTCTTTCATGGTGCTATTTCTGTAACCGTAAATAAGTGCATGTGACAGACATGTTTCCAGCTCACAGCGTGGATGATTCAGAGGATCCCAACCCCCAAATCTATGCCTGCTGTGCTCTGTCTGTAAAGAAAAGTAAGTAAGCGGGAGAGTGTTTTTTTTACAAATCCAAAATAGCGTATACTTTTCTATAATGCCTTCTCTTGGAAGTAAAGGCGAAACTCCTTTATTGAAAGGGCCGGCCTTGGTGCTTGCTGTGAGGTTAAGCAGACGTCGTTATGGCTTCTGCTCTCGGTTCTGGGTGCCGTGCTAGCGATGAGAAGTTTGGGTAGCACAAGTGTAGGTGTGGGTTAGCTATTAACTTCGGTGGTAGAAACTGCCCTTGCCCAGACAATAAAATGAAAGCTTTAAGCAAATATTAAATCGCACTTTTGTGTAGTGCGCAAATAGTTTTTGCTGTGTGTTGCAGAACAGTATGTTATACAAACAAAGGTAGCTGTGAGAAACAAGCCCAATCTGAGCAAGGTGGATTACATCAGGTGCAGGTCATGGCCGGTGAATGTGAAAGCTCTTCCTTGAACGCATTTCTCAGTGTTAGCTATCCGGAATAATTTTTCTGCCTCTCTGAGTGCCTCTCAAATGTCACTGTCTTCTCTGCAATCCTGCCTGAGCCTCACAAGCCACAAGTGTGGGAACATTGAGATTAAGAACTTTTGTTTTACGATGGCTGCTTTTCTTTTATATAGCACCCTATAAAAACACCGACCCTATACTTAGGCAGAAGAATGCTACACAGGACATGGAGATGAAGTCTGCCCAGTCTTAAAAAAAGGTATTTTTAACCGTTTAAAATCCTGATCTTGCAGATACTTGCATGTGTGATTTTCCACTGCTTTCAGAGGGACACGCCTAGGAAACACGTTACGCTTGTTAAAAGTTTTAGGGCTGTCTTCTGTAAACCTAGTCACAGAGCATGTAAGAGTGCATTGGTCTAACAGAGCCCTGGAGAGACTTAAAAAATGCTGTTGAATTGCATCAGTAGGGAAAAGAAGTGATTCCTGATAATTGTTTGGGCCTTTAAGCCTTCTAGTTTTCACCAGGCTGGAAAATTCTTTATGAATCAGATGTCAAATGCTGAGTTTTCCTGGCAGCTTTCAGGAACGCACAGGGTTTGGCTTCTGTGGATACCGACTGACACAGCTAAGCAGCAGCAGCTATTACTTGTGGGTACTCGGGAGCGGATTTGTGTGTGAACACTTAACTCCAGGATAAATTGATTTATTGGAAAATTGCTCCCCAATGCAAGGAATTAATTAAGCCCTGACAATTATGCCAGCAGTTTTCTTACTGCAAACAAGCCTTTCCCAGACTTGTCTGAGTGAAGTGCAGCTCTATTACTGAAAAGTCACTACCTCTCTTCTAGGCAGCTTTTGGGGGAAAACTAGTTAGACGTCCCAGGTATTGAAGACAAATCTTGATCAGCCATCAGATGTAACACAAAGCTTAAGAAGGCAATAAATCAGGTAAAAGTTATGACTGGTTTCGAGACTCTTGGAGGAGATGGCAGTGGGAGAGTTTTCCGTAATCACGTGCTGTTGATGATCACTTGGATAGACCCATTGTCATTCCGATGCCACCAGGATCTGGCATCTCCATCTTCACTTCAGGCAAGCCCTGGAAAACAAATGAAAGAAACTGTCAGGAAGCAAAGCATTCCTTTGAAGCTGAAAGTAAAGCAATCATTTTGTATTGTCACCAGCCTTACAGACGTACATGTATATGCAGATGATCATTGTGGCAAGGATACTGTGGAGATGATCTTTAACAATGTGTTGGGCCAAGTTCCCAGCTGATATAAGTCACTGCCGTGCCAGAGAAGTGAATGGGCTCAGCCACAGACATTGTGGTGTTCAAGTGTCAAGATAATGTTCAGCATAGGAGCCAGTGCAGGGAAAGCTTTATTTTATGTATTGAGAGGTTGAAGCATTGTTTCATTATAGCTACATCCAGCAGGAAAAAAACAGCCTTCTGATTCTGTTATGTTAAACTAAGATGGTTTTTCTTCACTGCGTTTCTAGTCTTGAAGTCCGAGGGTTACCTTTACTGATGCCTGAGATCACTGAAAAATAACAACTTATGTCTTTGCTGCTGAGGGAGAAAAAGCTTTGCATGGAAACCAAAGGAAAGAGTCTGTTTTGATGTGTAATGTCTGAATCCCAGCCAGGGCATGTTAACACCCTTTGGGTGGAACAGGAATGCTATAGGGCTGATGAAACACTCTTGATATACAGTATGAGTTCCTATTGTATGTTTTCCTGGACATGTTTACCATGCAGTCAGTAATGGGGATTTCAGTATGTGTTTGAGGTATTTGCTGCCTTTGTTTTGTGTGAGTTTGTTTGGGTTTTTTTTGCAGGGAATGTTGGGTTAATTGGTGTTTTTTGCCCTCTGTCCCTTGAGGACGCAAGGGCTTTTCTTCCTTCTGCCTTTGTGTGTCTTTCTTGGGTACAGTCGCACGAGAGGAGGGTGTGCTGAATGCTTCCCTCCTCTTCCACATCTACCTTGCACCTCCCTATAGCCCAAGGCGGGCACAGCCTGGCCCCTACAAAGCAAGGGTTTGGGAAGCTGGGGAGCTATTTCTTACTTGAATCTGTCACGCAGCAGCCTGGGTTCCCAGATGTTTCACCTCCTCGCAGAGCTTGCCCCTCACCAGCCATGGTCCTATTATAGTCCTGCCACATTTGGTTTGTGAACCTAGGGAGGCAGGTGAAGTATTGCTTGTTGGTCACCTGTACAGATTCATCCTAATGGCCATGCCTTGCACCAGCCTGCTCAGGACCTGCATCCCTCCCACCCCGCCTTTGCTACAGTTCTTGGCTTTCTGACCTGTCTTGATGGAGTTTCCTCCTTCCTGCAGGCACCTGAGCAAAAAAGTTACCACCTTTCCTGCCCACGGTGAGTTATTTTTCTTGGTGATGGACAGGAAGGATGTAGCACGCTCATGGCTTCTTTGCTGCTGCCACCAAACTATTGTGAAAGAGCAGGAAAAATACTGCCATTGCTAGTGTGGATAAGCGTTAAAGCCGGCACAGGAGCTGGTCTGTGGAGTGTGACCATGGGGTATGCGTTAAGGAAGTGCGAGGCAAGAGGTGCTTAGTGATAAGGAAATCCTTCAGCAGAGCCGTGATGTTTTCCCCATCCCTCCCTGTTCAACAGGGCAACAGAAGAGGCACCATTACCTGCAGTTCAAAGACAGAGAAGGTAGGCTTTGCTATCTTAATTATCCATGAATCCAGCAAGTCTCTTGCAGGGTTTTGTGTGTTTCTTGCTTCGTATCTGTTTTCAATGCCAAGAGCTTCAGGATTTTGTTTTGGACCCTCAACCCGTGCACCTCTGAGAATGGCACTGCACACTTTTCCTTGTTTACTAATCCTGCTTTAATTATGTGTGTTGCTGTTGGTTCTGAAAAAAAATGGATATTTGCATAATTTTGGGTTATCAGAAAGGAAGCATGTTAATTCTGCTTCTGCAGCGTCAGTGATGAGATGATTCTTCTCCTCGTGGCCGATGGGAAGTGTCCTGGGCAGAGAGATCTTGTCTTGCCATGGGCAGTGGCCACAGAGATTTCAGGTGTCCGGAATTGGAGCAGCTGAGTGAAGTGCAGTTCAGTTGTCTGCGTTTCAGTGTCAATCTCACATTTCTGAAGTATTTCTGAGCAGGGGAGACTGACAAGTTTTCTTACCCAGAAAAAGTCTCTATCCCTCTGACAGGTTTGAGTTTCAAGTAGGGCTTTGCTCACTCTACGTACGATTATAAACACGTATTTACCTTTGAAAGGGGCATCCACAGTGGAATAGTTGAAAAAGGCGATCCTATATGCAAAATCCTTTATGAAGGCAGAGTGTGGGGCTGTGACTAAGGGACAGAATTTTGCTCCAAGTACTGTTCCTTAAAATAAGATCCTGTTTCCTTGTATCCCGGAACAGTCTTGGCTCAGGAACAGATACAGAACCCAGTTCTCTGAATCCTAAAATTAGCGTATGGTCTCATTTCAGCAATATCTGTTTGGTCACACAGGGTGATTGATGCTTTTCTGAACTGCAGCAGCGCTAGCAAACAAAGGGAATGCTTCAAAAGTCTATCAGCGAAGCACAAGTACAAGATAACTTAAAAAAAAACCAACAATGTCAGCTCTGTATTTACAGAGAAAAGAGAAATAGATACCATGCCATATTTTGCATATGTCCTTGGGGGAACAGATGGTTTTTTCACAGCTTTGGGGAAAGGCTGGGACCTACTTCACAAATGCACCTCCAATTATCGTATCCCACCTTACCTTCTCACAACCATTAGTAGTATTTACATATACTGGCAAATCTTTTAACTGGGTACTTTGTGATGGGGAAAGAAGAGTTGCTTGTTCAGATTAATGTTTTTTTTTTACTTCCCTAGTACTGTATTAAAAAAATATATCCATAGGCATAGAGTAGCTTGTGGTTTTGGGATAACCTTTGTGCCTTTTCAGTTATCCAGATGCTGTCAGAGGGAGTGAAACTGAAGGGAAGAGAACATCTTGTGCTGCTCAGATTCAATGCCTGCTGTGCTGTTGCTTTCACTTTCTGTCTACGGCTGTCGTAATTCTAGCGAAGAGCTCTTCATTCTCAGAGGTTACACTTTCTGTGTGGTGGGACTGTTAGCTCTGTCAGGGGGAAAAAGAAAAGTCAGACTTACTGGGATGTTTTAGCGGAGAGTAGGGAGAACTACAAGCTCTTTATTGAACGTTATGGTAGAGTGAAAATAGTTATATGTAAAATACGTAGTTTATGTATGTATAAGTAAAATAAAAAATATATAAAATAATTCCGTGTATATTATTTATGTGTTTTCTAATGTCTCTTTAAAGATGACTAGCTCTTGAAAATAATGGATATTTTTCTAATATCTCTTTAAAAATAAATGAGTGCTGTGAGCTTCCTTCTGAAGAGTCTTGCATAAAGAATCTTGGAAAAATACATCTTGCGAAGAAGTATAGAGCTGAAATTCAATATGGTTTTTTTCGCCTTAAGGATGCTGTGGTGACAGCTACCTGCTCAATGCCTTTTGTGTGACTGCTGCGAAAAATGTTGCCAAACCTGCGCTCCCCTCTCTCATGCCGTTATGACTCCTCTTCTTTCAACCGTGTCTATCTTAGGAAGCTGGCTTGAGTGCTTCACCCCAGGCTGCTGATGGGATTTCCTTGTAGAAAGATCATTTTCAAGTGCAACTTGCAGTAGCAGGAGTGATGTTATCGACTGGCCTCCTCCTGGTCTCTGTGTTCTTAACTGTGTTATGCTGGCCCTGTCTTTGGCAGATCCCATACTGGCTGCCTTCCGCAGTGCTCTTCCTCCGAGGCATGTCTGCAGGATTAGCACAGTTTATAGCTTGTCGAGGGCGTGGCCTCCGCCACGTTTTTGCAATATCTCATTGCAAAAAAAAAGGCTGAACTGACTGCAGGACTAGCACGAACAGTGCAATAAATAAAGCTTCGAAAAAGGTCAAAATAATCATAGAATGGTTTGGTTTGGAAGGCACCTCTAAAGGTCATCCAGTCCAACCCCCCTGCAGTCAGCAGGGACATCCTCAACTAGATAAGGTTGCTCAGAGCCTTGTTGGGCCTCACCTGGAATATCTCCAGGGATGGGGCCTCAGCTGCCTTCCTGGGTAACCTGTTCCAGTGTTTCACTAATCCCTCCATCAGCTGTGGCGTCAGCACATCTATGGGCCGCGCTTCTTGCGTGGGGCTCCCAGTAGCCTCCCAGTCCAGGCAGATGCCACTGAGTTGGGGTCAGTGTCTCGCAAGCTTGATGCTTGTTCAGGAATAATTTTACTGATGTCTTAATGTCCGTTGATGTGTTTAAACTCCCACCACTAAAAAGGCAGCCACCCCTGACTATGACTCCCTTTAAGGAGGAGACAGGTGATAAAAACAGAGCAAGAAAAGGGAAATGGTACTCACAGAGCTACCAGCCTTAGTACATTTGTAGGAGGTATGGTTAAAAATTGTGATTCTTGAAGATAAGTTGTCTTTTTAAGAATGTCAGAGTTCATAAAATGAATTCCCAGCAGGTAGCCCTACTTTTGTGTCTAAATGAGCTCCTCTGTTCTTGTAGAGCAGAAAAATGTGTTCTTAGGTCCCATCTACATTAGCAGGTGATTGTGTTTCTTGGCAATTGTTCTTCCCTTCACCCACCGTGGAACAATGATAAACCAGAAGAAAAAAAAGTAACAGGAATTACTTTCAGTGTAATGCTAGGAGCTTTGACTCCAGCGTGGGTCTCTGGAAGTGTTAAGCATTTTCCTGTGCTCTCCCCAAAGAGATGCTGAGGGTCACTACTGTCCAAGCTTGAAGCTGTGATCTAATAACACAGGAGTGCCTTCCCCTCTCAGTTGCACTGTCATGTGTGTCTTTGAGCAGGATAGGAACCATGATCCAGGTTAAAACAGGCAAAAAAGACCGTGCAGAAAGAGCCATTACTTCTAAGCCTGCTGAGTTCCTTGATTTTATTCACAAAGCTGCCTAAGCAAAGAGTAATATTGGTGTGCAACAGAACTTGAATGGGACTAAAGGGTGAGGGGGATGGATTGATGGAGTGCGAGGTGTTCCTCTGCCACTGGTGGAGCTGGAGCTGTTCCTTCTGCCTTCAGCCCCAGACGGGTCCTCTCCTCTCCGCTGGTCTTCTCCATCTGTGATCTCTCCAAGATGGAGGAACATGATGCCAGGTGACCCATGAAGCTATATTTTTTGTCCTGTTAACCTGAGCGTGAAGATTCGGGCTGGCAAAGGTAACAAGGCTTCTGGGAGAGGTTTGCTTAGGCCAGCGAATGGGTAGCCATGGCTCAGGAGTTCACTGATGGTGAAGCTGGTGGGAACAGGAAGTCTTGGCAAATCTGAAAATACTGGTAGAAGTCCACTTGTCCTGATACAAGAAGTACTGACATAGTTTCTTCTATGTGTAAATGTGCAGGGGAAGTGCAGTGTTAACACTGACCAGGAATGGGCTCCTAGTTTTACAGCCTTCTTCAGATTACAAATGGTGATTTCGGTCTCCTTAAAAAGATCGACTGTTTCTGCTTTTTCCTTTCTGCTGGGCAAACACTGGAGAGAGGCTGGAGAGAAGGAGCTTGGCCTGCCTGCTGGTTTATATGGCTCACCTTAGCAGGCTTGTTTTATAATTCAGATATTCTGATGGGGGGTGAAGCTGGCTTGGTGTTAGGTGATGGCCTCTGAAACTTGGCATGCCTTTACTGCCTATTTTGGAGAATTCCGAAGGTGTTTACAAACTTGAATGACTCTTAATGGCAGAAGGTGGTTGTCCCACTGCTCACTGATGGATGGACTTCAGCTTCTCCCACGTGGAGCCACCGGAATAAGACTCCCAATTGCACCTGTTAACCCCGCTTAGGGACAGACAGAGGCTACGTTTAAGGCACTGCAGAAGTGGGTGTGTGTTTCTGTACAAATAAATCATGCATTTGGCAGCTCTGGAGAGGCGATGTGGCACCTTCATTTTCCATAGGCAGTTTCTCAGCAGAGTTGGCTTGGTATTTTCATCACAATGATGTTGACGTGTAGCTGCCAAAAAAAGGACTCCATTTTTGCACTGTTGACGTCAGCACTGTCCTGAGGCGGGCAGGTCTGGGGATGTCTTCTGAAGACATCAGGCTTTATTTTTGGAAGCGTGTGCTCTTAAGGGGAGGAGCATGGGATTTGTTTTGATGAGCAGAAGCATTCTGTGCTTGCCCCTCTGTGAGAGACATTTCCCCAGAAGATGCTCACCGTTCCCTCCAGCTGGACATTGTTGTAGGTTATTTTTAGTTGGGTTTGGTTTTACTTTCAGATAAACAGATCTTGACAGCCACTCCTCCCTTCTCACAAGCCAAACCTCTTTTCTGATTACCTTGGATTAATTTGCCTTGGTGTGGGTGATGGATGTGAAGATGTGCGCTGACAGCTGCAGATGCTAATCCCAGAGGAGTCCCAGGGTGCCAAAAAGGAGATGAGCACCGGGGCATGTGTGGGGTGCAGCTGGGGAACCCCCTGGGGATGTGGGAGGGAAGAGACGACTGACTCGACTGTGCTGCTTTGGACAGGACTGGCCTCCTTGTAGTAGCGATGTTAATAGTTTTCTCATCTCCCGAAACGCGTTGCTTTTGCACAAAAGCAGCTTCTGTTTCTTCCACACTGCTTGTCCCAAGTGAGCTTTGTTGCTGCTGCTTTCAAGATGATTTTTCTTCCTTCTATGCAATTTGTTCGTCCAGATGGGCTTGAAATTTGTCTTAGGGGCTCATTATGCAGAAGAGAAGACGAGTCCCATTGCTAATTGAAGTATTCATGTATCGAATGCTGAAGATGCTGCTCAGTGTTTCCAGGAATTGTCTCAAAGTGCATGCGTACTTAAAGGTATCTTACAAAGAAATGCTTCCGAAATGATCGTCACGTCTACGTTTTTCTTCCTTGTCAGATGAATGAAAATTGGCTCATGTTTTTAGTACATTGCCATTTGCATTTTTCAGCTTTGACCCAACGTGTGGTAGGGGAAGATGGTACTGTACTCTGGAACCTGAGTGAGGATGGTTGGTGTCAAGTGGAGGGGACTGCAGCATTGTGGCCAGCTGCTCACCGCTATCTCAGGGGCTGAAAAAGCTGCAACCACATCACTCTAGCCCAGAAAAGAGATTGCCTCATGCACAGAGAGGGGATCTGCACAAAAGCTCAACTAATATTGGGTACTCGGGTTGGCTGTTTTTTCATGTCTGACGTGAACCTGAAAGGGAGCTGAGCAGTTGTAACCATTTTCTGAGCTATTTTAGAAATTCGTAGTTACTGGAAAAGTCTGCGGCTAAAGTGCGAGTGACCGGCTCCACACAGCAGTAGATAAAGTGCCAATATGTTTACTAAGAGATTAGTGTGAGCACAGTGGCTGGTAAATTCTCTGAACACATCAAAGAGCCTTATTGTTGCATTCAGGTTTTAATTCCTTGTTAGTTTCAGGAAATACATGTCCTCAGAGCAATGAGAGGAAACTTTGAACGCTTTTCTTCCTCTTGTGCTGGGTGTGGGCTTGGTACTGCCTAATTGTTAGCCTGTCTGATGCCTGTACTCCCATAGGAAGCAAGAATAAACCTATTTACATTTGTGTCATTGCTGGGTGCTTTCAAATATGTGGCTTACTCATTTTTTTCTCTTTTTTTATTTTTTTTTTTTAAGATCAAAGGTGACAAGAATAGAAGAGCAGAGAAGTTAAGAATGATGCAGACGACACAGACGTGAAGAACAAAGAGGAGAGGAGGGAGCTGAGCCCGGAGCAGAGGGGGAGAGGAGAAGCAGCAGCCTAAATGCAAGTACTTGAACATGAAAATAATGGGTTGCAGGCTGCTTAGCAGTTTAATGCAGTGCTTTAATCTGTGTCTAGTGCCGGTCGGTGTTTTTGGAGTTGTGGCTGAGATAGGTTAATGTTTTTTAAAATTTCTGCCTCGAGTTCAAGACTTTGGACTCTTATGGCAGTAATTCACAGCTCTGAACGGGGAAGCGGCATCAGGGTCACGTGTGAGAGAGAGAGAGAGGAAAAAAAAAGTCAGTTGGAGTCTTAACTGACTAATATAATGTGGTGTGATGCAGCTGAGGGGGCTGTAAAATACTCTCTAGCTGAGCATGTAAAAAGTTAGTGACTGGGTTGATCACAGAAAGGTGGAGAGAGGATGTCGAACTAGAGGATGTCGAACTACTCAGGCAGAACCAAAGTCTTCTGATAAATTGCTGTTATGTAAAATGTATTTTTCATAACTTTAGTCAAGTTTACGGGACAGAAATAGTCATTTGAAGGCACTCTTGTTAGCAGGTGCATCACTTTAGCTAGTACAGTGATGCCTCCTGCGAGTGATTCTTTTGGTTATATTTTTTCTTGTCAAAAAAAATCTTGTGCTAATGCAGGTACATGGGCCAATAAGAGGCCTCTTCAGCAGCGTAATTTTTTTTTCTTGTGACCTCTGGTATCCTGCCTGTACCAGCAGACAAGGTTTTGCCAATATGATATGTCTTCTTCAGGTGAAGGTTTTCCTAATCCGGAAGAGTGTTTTCTACCACAGAGAAGGCTTTATCATCTCTGTTGCTCTTAGGGGAGGCTCGCACACAGATCCAAAGTCACTATTATATTTATGATTGTTTGATGCCTGCAAAGTCTGTACTGTGCGGAGGTGGGGGAGCTGCCTGGAACTTCTGCCTAGAAAACCAGTAACCTTGTCCCTTGATTCCTGCAGCTTCTTCCCGGGTGGGTGACAATGCCTGTCGAAAGGATGCGAATGCGGCCCTGGCTGGAAGAGCAAATCAACTCTAACAGGATACCGGGGCTGAAATGGCTAAATAAGGTAAGGGGGGTGCGTGCGCACACGTGTACCTGTGCGGAAGGTGCCTGGGGTTTGGATAGGTAAATCAGCTCATTCCTGCTTTTCAAAGGGGTGACATGGGGAGGAAGGGCAAAGCTGAACGCTTCCTGCTGAACCTGTTCCTCCGGCCTTGCCTGCCAGGTCTGAGGCGCCCAGCTTTGGCCTGGTGGATTTGTGGCTCCTTTGAAAACATTTTCCAAGTCTTTGTTGTTGGAGTGAGCGTTTCTAGAGACTCCGCTAGGGTTTTTTTTAAGTTGAGAACAGATTGCTCACCAAGTAGCATCAGAGCAATGTGAACTTCCTGAGGTGGAAGGCTGTATGTTGTGTTAAACCCTGGGTTAAAGCAATGTTCTCCAGTTTCAGACTTGTGTGACTTCCCTGATTCTTCTCAACCTGGAAGAAAATGGCGACATTTACCCTGACAGACCCAAACGTAATATTCCTTGTCCTGAGCTTTTATTGAGAGCTCTAGACACCTTGAGAGCACAAGTGTGGGCTCCAAAATGTCAATGCCCAGTTTGAATTTTTTTTAATTGGCTCAATAAAATCAAGGAGTGTATTTGAGACTTTGAACAGTAATAAACCCTGGAAATACCGTGTGCGTTCTGCGATAGCAGGAGGGTAATTCAGCGCACTGAAAAGCATGAAGCAGTTTGGCTGCAGAGGCTACTTTATTATCAAAATGAGTGGAAATGCACAAAATCAGGTGCAGAGACATAGGAGTGCTACGCTGTTTAAACCCAATTAGTCTGGGGTCCTCCCTGTAGTAGTAGTTGTGGTGCTCAGGTGTTCATTTTTAGAGCTGAAAAATGGCAATTAAGATTACTACTTTTTTTTTCAGCTTTCAAAGCTAGAAATGCTCGTGACTATAAAATTATCAGGAGACCTTTAAGTTTCAGTTACAAATTTTGTTTCTTGGGAACTTCCTACATTAGTGACTCTCACATGCTGTGGCTGGGTAAATAAATATTGCCTTATCCATTCCCCAGTTAGCTGCCATGTGAGATTGAGTAGGTCCTTGTTCTTGCATAATGAGGTCACAGCTGAAGAGGAGGAAGAGACCAGGTTTTACCCTTTTCTTTGTAATCTGAGTCCCATATTCATGTCCTTGTGGATTCTTCTCCTTGAGTATCTTCAGTGTTAGGTCTCTGCTGCTGACAGTCCATCTCTGCTGTCCTTTGCTGGCATTCCTGCCCAATCTTGAAGTAATTTCTCTGCGCTTCAGAAGGCACAGGATTTCAAATTTGAGTATATTACTCTTAAATATGAAATGTTGTCATCCATAGGTCATGTTCATGTAACCTGTTTTGGTGTACCCCAGGAATGCATTTGCCTCCTTTACTCTGCAGTGTGAAAGAAAATGCTGCCACTGTGCTAAGGGCTTCATTCTTCCATGTCCAGCCTACTAGCCCATAGAGGCAGTTTGCAAGGCATGTCTTGTTTAATGCTTGCAGCCCTCTGATCCTGTTGTTACAGCAGTTTCTGCCTTGTGCTTCTGGCATAAACTGCATGCTAGAGTCGGAAGGAGATTTTGTCCTTAGTTAGCATATTCTGTTTTGACCCAGACTTGTCTCACAAATATACTACAAGTAATTTGAAGTGTTGGGTTTTTTTCCTGAAACAAAGCCCTGGGTCCTACCAGAAAGAGGGTACCAAGATAAGTGGCCTGCCTTGGAATTTATTAAACTCTGATTCCCCACTTCTACTCTCTACTTTGACATCATTCTGGATTGCCTTTATTGTGCTCAACAAGCTAATTGCACTTCTGAGCGTTTCTGTTTAAAAATGTTTAAATGTTCATTCCAACACTGATTCATTAAACCAAAAATATTTCTATTTTTACTGTAAGTCCTGACCATAAACAAAGCCATGCATGGAATCAATGGTGCAGTGTCATGTCTTTCACAGCCCGTTCTGTACCCACAGAATTGACTCTGTAGACTGTAAGATTTGGAGATTGGTGTATTTTAATTAGAGTTTTTCAAAGGACAGTTCACAGTACGGAAAAGAAGGTGGGACAGATTAGCAAGAGAATGGCACACGTGTGTGCACAGCTTTTAAGAAAATAAGATTTAAATACTAAAGAAGTTATTGCCATTCTGGGTTTGTAATTGGCTGTCTCTTCTTGGGGAATTTTTCCAGACCGAGAAAGGAATTAAGCCTGTCCTGGTTAAAAATGACAAATCAGGTACAGCTAACTTACCTAATTCCTTCCCCTACTGTCAGTTCATCACATTATACCCCCTACTTTGTGCTCCCTTACAGAAAGACCTGTCTCTATAGATCTTAAAAAAGAAATAGTTCTGTACCTCCATGGTGAAAATGTTATCCTGCATGGCATGAGGGAGGAAGTGAATTTCTTTACCTTCCCAGAGAGACAAAATTGGGAGATGTGAAGGAATTTACATGGTTCAGTAGAGGGCAGAGGTGGTGTGAGGAGGGGGATAATGAGAGGCCAATGTTCCTTATGGATCTGGAAAAGGAAATTAGAGTGGAACCATTCAGAGTATCTATAACAGGAGTCGGGAGGCAACCTGCTGCTTTGGTGGATGCTCAGAGTATTAGCCTCCAGACGGATGCTGCTATTTGAAATTTGTCCTATGACTTTCTAGGTAATATTCGATCTCATGCTCATTCACCTGCTTGGAGCATTTTACAATGCTAGAGTACCAAGCATCTGATACTATTTTCCTGCCTGTTTCTAAGAATGATACACCTTTTCCCTTTTGATGTCGCTGCTGGAGTTTCATAGTAATTCCTTTTATGCTACAAAAGTTTTGTGGGTTATACTTTTGTCTTTAGATGAGGCTAATTTTTTAATAAAAACACAAGATGCCTACACATATGTCCAGTGATGTAGTGCTGTATCAGACAGCACATGGTTTTCTGAGTCTAAGAGAAAGCACTTATGAACCTTTTCCTATTAAGGTCATTATTAGGAAGCATCGACTGAAGGAGGATATAGGTAAATATTTGATAATGTGTGAAATAAAGAATTAGTATTTAAATAGAAAGTATCTAGGTAAACTGGAACAGAACGCCAAACCACATGGTATTGCTGCCATCAGCAGTCTTGTGGGACTTCAGAGATGATTAGATACTTGATAGTTGATGGGGAAATCTTTAGTTTCTGTATAGATGTGTAAAATTATGTATCTATTACAAAATTATACTTGTGAATTCTATGATTTTGTTATTTATATTAAAATTTCCTCTAAGTCCGTGTGCTTAAAGACATCTGGGGAGTGGGAAGAACTTTCAATATTGAACAGAAACTCTGTAATGAGCACTGCTGTGTCCTGGCACCTTTCTTTGAAGCTGTGAGTACAGCTGATGATGGCAGGAGTCTGGAGTCTTCTTCGATCTGCTAGTTCCTGTATTACTTTCGAATTACCATAGTGAGTATGAAATCCATGCTGTAACCTCCATAGAATGGTGTAGCATTGTTTTAAACTCTCCCCATCACCAAACACGAGAGGAGTTTTTAATCTGGTCAATACTTAAAGTTCTTGTTGGTAGAAATTGCATTCTGGGGAGGTATGAATTTTGCTCCATGCTCGTTATAGTCTATGGGACAGTAAAGGCAAGGAAGTTTATTCTAGCTGTGATGAATACAGTAGTGCTGTGGACCACAGGATAGTGGGGCTGAGGCTTTCTTCAGACCACTTCTACTTGGAGAAAGAGGAGAGCATCTCTGTAGGGTGATTTAACTATATGAAGGGGGAAGAGTAAGGAGGCAAAAGGCATGTGAGAAAAGTGATGAGTGATGGTAATATATTGACAGGAAGACTGAGAGTAAGAGGAAGAACGAGAGTGAGAGGAATGAGGAATGTGTTAAGTCTGTTCTTTCACCAAATTAAAGAAAAGATGAAGCCAAGCAAGAAGGGAAGAATGCAATTCCGAACAAGTGAGTGTAAATCAGAGAAAGGGTTGAAGACAAGAGTTGAAGTATGATACAAAGTGCAGGCTGAAAAAAGACAAGGTCACATGGAAAGGAAGGGAAATAAACCTAACCTTGACATTAGTGAAATATTAACCACACAGACAAGGAAGAAAAGTGGTTGGTGGAGGAAAGGGAAAGGGCAAAGGATTCATCTCGCCTGAACCACAGTCATCTACAATGCAGCTGTTTAAATGAGAGCTGCCTGTCTAGAGTTATTTGTAGTCAGTGGAGAGAAATAGGCTCTTTTAGGGTGCAATTCAGTTGGCGTAGCTCAGGTGGCCACCTCAGGAGGAGGGTGTATTTTGCCCTGTCACAAACTGAGAAGTGAATCTAAACCTATAGTGATAGTGTTTAAAGTTGTCTGCATGTGAAGCCAGATAAGGTGTATTCCCCCCAACAGGGGAGAAGAGGCTTGTGGTGTGGAACAAATTCCTTTTGTATGGCTTTGCAGAAATGAGCATGAAGGGTTGTGAAGCAGCCCTGTAGGTCAGCATATAGGAGTTCATTCCTGTGTTGTATGACATAAAAGCACATCTGACCCAGCATCCATCCGTCCCAGTATCCTGTGTGCTAAGTGCTTGCGGAAGGAGTTTAGGGGACACTGTTCAAACTCTAAAAATTACTAGGCTCCCAGAGCTGAAGCTGCATCCCAAAACTTAACAACTTTAATAGTTACCAGTGTGCTATCTTCCATGAGTTCTTCTGATCCCTTTGGGAATCAGTTTATACTTCCACCACATAAGGCACGCCATTGTTTCTCTGCCTGTTGTGTGTTGAAAAATATAATTTAAAAAAGCACCTTCTTTTGGATTGCTTTAAATGCACTTCTCTGTGGCTTAAAGTTTCTGAACTAAAATGCTTTCAACTGTCCTCTATGCCAACCCTTCACGTGGGTCTCGTGTATTTTTTATCTCCACTGGAGAAATGTCTACCGTTGATATATGTCCATTTACTTGGCGTATAAATTTGAGAATTCTCTTTTCTTTACCGTGCTAGTGTTTTACCGGCTGAATTCTGAATCCTTTGACTTTGCTCTGTTCCTATGGTTGTTTAGTCTCTTATCTAATTTTTCTAATCATAAAAGTGTATGTGCTGCCAAAAGTAGCCTTCGTTTGAGTGCTCAGAAATGTGTAGCACTGCGTGTTTTATCCATGTGTCAGCATGGAAAGCTGCCAGGCTCATTTTGTCTGAAGGGGCTTCTGAGTATTTCGTATACTTAGGGCTGTATTCTGCGTTCAGTGACGCCAGCGGATATTTTCCTGTTGAGTTCAGTGACAGTGGCACTGGGTTAGAAGGAAGATGGAGATACTGGAATTGTGCTTTTAAATAAGTGACTTAAAGTCATAGGAAGATCTCTCAAGTCAGTCAGTGTTGGCATTTCCTGTTTGTTTTTCCTTCCAGGAGAAGAAGATTTTTCAGATTCCCTGGATGCATGCCGCAAGACATGGGTGGGATGTTGAAAAAGATGCTCCCTTATTTAGAAACTGGGCAATTCATACAGGTATTGGATCTCTCTTTCTGCAGGACAGATTTTCACATTGTTTCCCTTTTAAAGTTGCATATTCTTTCTTGTCTTTGCTTTTGCTAACACAGGAAGTGAATTTAAATTTCTAGATTTATGGGAGGCTAAGTGCTTTTCTCAAGGCCTGTGCTACACTCCAGCTTTATTGAAGCTCCGTAACTCATTTTCTTTGAGGAAAGCAGTAAAACTTAATTGATTTAAACGTTAACAAGATTGACTTCAAAATTGTCAGGAGTAGAGCACACTCAGCACTTTGTAGACTTGGGCCCTTAGGCTTTTTATGCCTTTCCATGGGCTTGAGCCAGACATAATAAAGGTAAATGCTGTGCAAGCTTTTCCACGTTCTGGAGTCGCATCTGATCCACAGTGCCCTGGGTCTTTCTTGAGCAGAAACTGTTCATCATATGTTATATAAATGTGCATGGGAATGAGATCACAACACCCTCTTGCAACCTGAGCTATTGTTTGAATGCTTGTCATGGGCACCGAAGGCGGATACCTTGAAGTTAACCTACGCTGTTATGAATGTGCCTGGGCTTTTCAGTTGCACGCCATCTATGCCTGACTTTCTTTCATTGCTTAGGAAAGTACCAGTCAGGAGTAGATAAACCTGATCCAAAGACATGGAAAGCAAACTTCCGTTGTGCTATGAACTCCCTGCCAGACATAGAAGAAGTGAAGGACAAAAGTATCAAGAAAGGAAACAACGCCTTCAGGGTCTACCGGATGCTGCCGTTATCTGAAAGACCTTCCAAAAAAGGTATTGGGGAGAGCTTGTCAACATGAAAATGGTGTTGGGGACATTGCTGTTATTTTGGAGCCTGAAAAATGTGCCAGTTCTACTGCTGTGAAGCTGAATGTTTTTATCCAGATGTTCCCCAGAGGTTGGGAACAGCTATATGAAAAATGGGCTACATTCAGTTAAGAGAAGGAGCTGCCTGGAGAGAGGATCAATGAAAAATGATACCCCTAAGTTGGTGATGTGTGTAAATTATGTTAGTTCTGTTAAAGCCAGTGAAGTTCTCTTCAGATGCTTGTCCCAGGTCTCCTTCAGTCCAGGAAGATGATTAGGGGATTATTAGAGATCAGTGCATTTAAGTCAGTAGGTCTCATTCAGAATACGGTGGCAGAAATTTTGGTATGTTTTATCAAGCAAGGGTGGAAATAAACTGATGCCCTCCTGAGTTGAGGTGGACCAGTACACTCTCTGCTCAGAACGTTGAACTGTGAAACCACTTTGTTAGTTACGTAGCTACACTAGGCCGTGAAAATCCAGCACCTACAGCATGATAATGGTGAAATGGGAAGCTATGTATGAATCCCCAAATTTAGGGATTAAGTTTCCCACCTTCCAGAAGACGACCTAATCACCAGGTCAGTCTCATGAATTTTTGGGTTCTTATGGAGTAGAATCATTGGCTTCTTTAAAGCTCACTAGCTTCCTTATGGCTTCACTACTGGTTTATGGAGTAGAGCAATGACTTCCATAGTCCTCTGTTATCCTCTGGTGTCTTAATATTTTTGGATGAAAAGATAACCTGCAAACCAAATGCACGGTGTTCCTCTAAAATCCAATTCAGTTCATCTGTAGTTTGGTTTGATATTTTCTTAAATTGAGAAGTGAAAGGCACATCTTCAGTTGAAGGTCAATGTGATTGGAAATTATGCACTGTGGCATTTTGGGGGCAGAATCATGCTATGAAAGGGAGATCAATCTGCAAAAGGTAGAACATTTGCTTTGAAACTCTTTTCGGTCTCTTATCAATGCTTTATTTTGTACATTCAGGCATATTTCCCTGACCCATAACCTGTCCCATTGTGGTAGCTTCCCCTCATAGCTGTAAAATCTAGGAAAGTTCATCATGAAAGCTGAGATTCTAGGGATAGGGGCTGTAGTGGGAGAGGATTCTGCAGCACGTCCAGTTACTATTAAACTGACATATTTTGGACTCTCTATATATTCTTACTTGCCCTTTCTTTGTGGCACATGGCTAAATTTATGTATGAGTGAGAGAAAAATAATTTGCCTGCAAACATTTCTCAGTGCTATCTTGTAAGAGAGATGGGAAAAATTCCTGGGACGTGCCTGTGCAAACAGTGGGGTAGAGCTGAGCTTGCGCCAGCAAGTCTGACCTTCCACATCAGGATCTTGTCAGGTCAGAGCAGGGGCAGCAACACTGGGGTCTGCCAAGGCACACAGCATTTTGTGAGGATCATATGCTGTGTGGTTTTCTGGATTCTCAAGTCTAGCATGATTGCATAAACTACTTTTGCATGAATTATAATGTATATTTGATAGTTGCTCAGGTTGCAGCTATTTACAGAAATATTTGTTAAAGTTTATTGAGTTCTCTTTTCGTGTGAAATCAATCTCCCTTTCCTAGGAGTTGCCGCCATTTTGAGGGATGTTTGGGGACCATTTGTTGGTGAATGTAAAAAGCGTAAAAGGTAACTCATGGCACACAGGACTTTAAGAAATCTTCCTTCTGTTGTTGCAGGAAAAAAAACGAAGTCCGAGAAGGATGACAAATTCAAACAAATTAAGGTAAGAAGCGGCTGTTTAATAGTGTGAGAGCTTGTGAAAGCAATCTGTTGCAATTTTTTTTTAATAGCTCCAATAGTATATTGTGGTGGGTATTTGCAAATCTCTCATGCTTGTGGTTTGGTTAAGTAGCTGCAGTTACATGGGTTGTTTGGGGTTTTTTTTAAAACGTGAAGGCTGCTAGTTGTGACTGACGTCATCAGTTGACACAGCCCTTGTGTTACAATGCCTGGAGGTTGGAAAACTGGCAGCCTTGGCAATACATTTGCCATTTATTTGTCTGTGTAAGTAGAAATGCAGTAATTATGGAAGGAATGCTTCTGAACAAAAGAACTACCTTTTGGCGCAGTTAATTTCTGTGTGTAAGGCATTGCCAATTCATTTTTGTTCAGGCAAGGGGAGAGGTTCTGTCAGAGCTGCACCTTCTGCTCATGTTTTGTCAGTTAGAAGACCTCAGTTGTAAGGTTCTTCCTTCAGTCACTGCCTGAGACTTCTGCTTGTTCAGAGCATGGTGTTTCCCAGCCGAGTGCCTCTGCCGGATGATCGGCGTTACACCGTGGTCTGCCTGTGATTTTTTTTTCAAAAAACAGATTGCAAAGGATTGGGACTTCCAGCCTTCAGTAAAGTTGGTGTTCCTGGCCTGCAGACAGCAGCGATGTCTGGAGCAGAAGGGCAGCTCAGTCCTCTGCCACTCGCTTGTGAGGGACTGTGCCAGGTGAACCCTGAGGCCTGGGAAAACTCCTCTGTTGAAGCGGGGTTTGGAAGGCAGATGCTGTCCTGGCAGTTGTGACTTGCAAAGTTACATGTCAGAATGCTGTGAATTGTCTTAAAAGAACCACTTTTAACCTAGCCGTATGCATTTGTTATAACGTAACTCTGTGTTCAGAGGGAACCAGTAAACTTTGGTCAGAGCAGAGCAGCGTGCGATGCCTGCCAAAGCTGCCAGCAACACTTTGCCGTTCTCCTTCTTCATAATCTTTCTTTTAGTCAGAATTTTAAATGCTGGAAAAGCTGTTGAGGTGGTTGGAACAATCTTGTCCTCTTCATTAAGATTAGCCTCACAAATAGTCGTTGCTGAGGGAGGCCCAATGATAACTGGCAGATTAGTGTGTGTGACATTACACCTGGGAGTAGGTGCTGTTGGGGCAATGCTTGCGGCTTTTGGGAGCGCTTTACTCCAGTTTGGTTGCCCTGAGCTGCACAGAAACATTAGGCCGGGTGACACAGGAGCAGGGAGCTGAGCTGGCCATGCCTCCATCACATACCAGCCATAGCGACTACAAGCTTTAGACTCACCAGCCACCAGCTATGGTATGGACACTTGGCTCTCGTAGGCATTGAGCTGGGGCCAGGTAGTATTCCTGTCTGTTCCCCCTTTTCCAACCAATGTGTACATGAGCTGGCCTCCAGGTATGCCCAGTTTTTAAAATAGATGTCCCTTCCATGTTCAGCTGCTGTTAGACATTGAAGACTTTAAGAGTGGAGAAGGGTAGTGGATAAATTAATGCAGAAGCACATTTCTGAGCATTGAAAGCTGCTTATATTTGCTTTGCTTGGTGATGTGAATTCCTGAGATCCAAGTTGCGTGTTTTGCTTTGCAGTTACCCAGAAAACCTCTCTTCAGTGTAGGTGAGTGGGAGGCTGCTCCACAATCTGCCTGGTAACTGCAGTGGGGTAATATCAGCAGAGGGAGAAGCTAAGGATCTAAGTGAGGTCTGCGAAGGGACTTCAGCGTAGCGAGAGTCTTGCATTGAGCTCCTCACTGTTGCTGCTGCCGGACCCTGTGGGCACCGACAGCAACTGCTGGTGGGGGTGAAGATCCCTGCTACACCTTCCTGAGATTGAGCAGGGTACTCAGGGCACTCACTGCTTGTCTCCATAGATATGAGAGGCCTGGGCATTACCAAATCTCGGCTCTGTGTTAGGCAAGGGGGGCTATGAGCAGGTCTCCTGCCTCGCCGGTACATCTCCTACCACTGGACTTTTAGGCAAACAGGGTCTCTCCATTAAAAAATAAATTCCCAGCAACGGGAAGAAGCTGCAAGTATCTGAGTAGCCCAGGTCAAAACAGACTCTTTCCTTTGTGTTTGCCCGGGGCATTACACAACACCAGAGGCTCAGATCTCCAGTGTGCAGCCCTAACCTGGCTCTGCAGTGGTGATCCTCAATGGATCGATAGCAGCTAATTTTATCTTTCCTGGCTCTGCAGATCTTTAACCTGTGGGTGGGCACAACTGGTAACAGCTCAGCAAAGACTTAGTTTCCATTAACACTGACTTAACACCCTTCTGATGTGCCAAGGGGCCTTGGGGCAGGGTGCGTGTTTGCACTGCGTAATGACTGTGAAGGTGCAGGCTTGTGTCAAAGTGACAGCTCTTTTTGAATGGATCACAATCACAGCATGTGGCATCCAGGAAGGACCTGTCACTCTGTCCATAGTTTTCTGTTCTCGTGACAACAGTTCATATGGTTAGTACTGTGAAAGGCTGGCACCACAAGTTTTGAGGCTCAGCTTTGCTCTGCTCTTGCTGAAATGCTTTAGAGCGGTGAAAATGAGCGTGGTGTGGCATCAGACCCAAGTGGCAGCTCTGCATCTCCCTGTAGGTGTCTCTGGGTTAGCAGCGAAGTAGAACATCCCTTGAAGGGCTGGCGTGTCCATCTCAGAGTAAGAACGGAAGACTTTAGACTTTTAACCAATAACCCTCAAGGGAGCCAAAACCAAGAAGGAGATTGGACCTGTAGATATTCTTTTAAATGTGTTTAAAGAAATCCTGAATTTATGGAATTGCACTTTTTGATGTCTATTCTAAAGGGAGATTTTTAGATTCCCATTCAAGTGTACCAGACGTACAGAGATGCCTCTTGTGGAAAGCTCAGTCTATGTAGAACAGGTGGTGTTTTCCCAATGCTGTTGCCCTGTGGTAATGTTTATGATGTGATCTAAAAGGCTGTATTTAGTGTAAACACTTCGGTTTGCTTTCAGCCTTGCTACAGAGAAAAAGTAAGGCTAGAATTCAGTAATTGCTGTACAGAAGCTAAGGCTTCCTTTCAGAGAGTGCTAAGCGATACAGCATGTTTGGAAGGAAATGAGAATGAATATTAAATAGAGTAACGTTTTAAAGCAGTGTTTCTTCCTTGTTCATTCCCAATGTTAATCTCTTGTAGTAAATGGCACACTGATTTCCTGCTCTCTGAAGGCTCACTCTAAATCTGAAAATTAAAAATAGCTTTCATTTCAAAGCAGAAGATTTTGAAATTGAGTAGACTCTGGCTTCTTCTCTGAGAATCAAAATGCTTGTTCTAAGACCGTGTCTAGCAGAGAGCAGGGAGTATATGGCAGGCCGAAGAGATACGATTTATTACTGTCTCAGAACAACGAGATGAACTAAGTCCAGGCTCCTAAAATAAATCAAACCTGACCCAACTGTACTGTTTTCATTCTAGCAAGAGCCAGTTGAATCATCGTTTGGGATTAATGGGCTAAATGATGTCACTTCTGACTATTTCCTGTCCTCCAGTATAAAAAATGAAGTTGACAGTACAGTGAACTTTGTAGGTAAGTACTCCTATGCTTTTCTTATATGCTAAGCATACAGGTGACTTCAAAAACCCTTTCGACTCTGCCAGACTTAGCTTTCCACCAGCATTTTGCACTTCGGAGAACGCCATGGGTGCACTCAGCTCAGCCCATTTTTCAGTAGCCCGAGCCACACAAGGTCCTGGTTGCAGGTCAGCCTCAGCACCTTGCAGAGACAGCAGCAGCACTGTGGTGGTTCCCCTAAGAGTGAAATATTTAGACATGCTCAGGTGGCTTTTCCTGACATGAACTTAACTTCACAGTGTAGTCTTCAGCTGTGAGGAGACTGTAGCCATTGTCACACAGAAGTTACAACTACAGTCATCTGGCAGTTTCCCCCTTGCTCAAAGCAGAGTTTTCTATACGTTGTTTTATGTGGCAGTTTAAACCTGCAAATGAAATGGAGGAACTTTGTTCTTTTTCCTGGCACCTCAGCAGCAGAATTAGTTCTTAACATCACTGAGCTAATAAGGATCAGCAAAGACTACATTTAGAAACTGGTACATTAGGAATTAGCTGTCATCTCAGCATTTGAATAATTGGTTCTTGCTAGAATAATTGGGCTGATTTTTGACAGCTCTTTTTTGGCTGAGGTTGTCACTGCAATGAGGGCTTCTAGAAATGTGACCCATATACCATTTTGTCTAGAATTTCACTTTTATATATGACAAAAAAGCATTTGAAAGATATGTTAGTCTTCTGCTTGGAGAGATGGCAGAAATTATGTGCAGTGACTGATGCCCATTTCTCACAGGGCAGGGTCGTAGGGCTTTGCATAGTCATACCCTTTAAGTACTTCTGCAACTGAGTCGTCTGTGAGTAGTTTTCCGCATTTTATGGCAGTTCATTTAATCAGCTGTTGCTTTGTGAGACTGTAAGAACATCACTGTTGCTCCTTCTATTACAGAGGGGTTTATAATTTGAAGGAATAGCATTGCAGTGCTTACTGGTGCTTCCTGTTTGCTGACTGACTCATCAACAGATCTGGAACACCCCAAGGCCAATATGCAGTCCTAGGGAAGAAGCTTCATATACTTTTGCTTTATTTTACAGTTTTAAAGTTAATCAATTAACAGCAGCCTTTGGAACATACCTGGTGTTCCCCAAAATCCACTAACATCAGTGAGAGTCATTTTGCTGCACACATCTCAGTTTTTTACAGTACAGTGTATCCTGGACTACCGTTAGATTTTATGATGAGAAGAAAGCATGTTGCACCTTAGAAGATCTCAGTAATTTACAGGACAGGACCTGTAGTGGCAACATCAATAACTAAGAATGTGAAAGATCTGTTGTAGAAATCAAGCAAGAGGTGCAGAGGAACAGAACTGAATTTGCACCTTAAGGGCTTTCATTTTTCTCTGGACTCACAGAATCCATTTTCGGGGGTAGGACAGAAAGGCTCCAATGGGTAGCTGTCATCCAGTGTTGTTTATTAATGGCTTGTGAAATGTGCTACTTACCCAGACTGGAGAGAGAAGTCCTTACTTAGGACTGCAAGCAGGATTTTAACGTAAACAGTGGGGGAAAGGGTGAAATAGATCTGTTCTGCTGAAAGGAGGGAAGGCAGCTGGAGGGGAGAAAAGACGAGCAGCACCGGCAGTGTTTCTGACATATGTGCAGCTCTCAGGAAAGTTGTGGCTTATTGCCCAAGTGAGCAGTAATTTTTGCTGTGCAAGTTATCTCTTGGGGTGGGTAAGAATTTGTCGGGTATTGAGGAGAAAGATAAAACAGTGCATATGGCCCGCTCGTGCCCTGGTGGGGTTGCACAATCGTGGTTTCTCCCAGATAAAGACTCTTGTGTGTGTGCTCTTGCCCCCCGCAAGCTACTCAATAAAAAGCTGATTGTTTCAGAACAAGGAAAGGTGAAATACAATGGAAACGAAATACCTGGAACAAAATTGCAGTAATTGTAGTGATTCAACTTTAAAATAAAAGACTATCCAGTAAGTATGTTTGTTTTTTTTTGGTTGCTGGAATTATTTGATAAAATACACATCTAGTTTGTGGGGATTTTCCAGTGATTTTCTGGCACTTCACAAAGTAAAATGATAGGCATTTTTTTCCTGGGAGAAAAACCTGTCACTTCTGTTTTTTCAAAAAGTCGTATTCCTGCCTTGTCTAAAGATAGGAGACAGGAGTAGATTGTTTGCATATACATGCGCATTCATGTATATTTAGTTTATCCAGGAGAGGATGCTATCTTTTGCCTTTTTTTGAAATTAATAATTAGAGTACCTAGGTCACTTAACAGAAGAATTTCAAGATCTACTGTGTTTCATTGAGAACATGTTTTTCCCCATCATGGGTCAAGAAGAAAGTACTGTCTGAATTTCTCACAGCATAGCACACTGTTTGTGCAGAACTTGTCTGTATGAATATTCTTCCTTTTGAAGCTTTATCTTCCAGTGAAACAATATCTATAGTTCTTCCCTTTCTCTTGGACAGCTGTGGATTCAGGTTAGCCATCCTCTGAGATGGCTGCATCTCTGTATGCCCTTACGATCTAGCTAGTGGCTTTCAGCTCTGGGATAGATTAATGCAGCTGTCATGTGTTCACACTGCTGGGACCTACAGGGGAGTAGTACAAAGACAGAGGGAATGCCTCAAGCAACTCCAGAGAACTGAGATCTGGCTTTCACCATACTTTTGCTTTGCTAGGTAACTTCCTGGTACCTCCGTTTATTCCCCTGTTTCAAAAGGGTGTTTTGTAGCACAGTATCTGCAAAGCATTTTGGGACATTTGCAAAGCGTCCGTGATGCCTTCACTCATAGTAATAAATAAAGTTCCTTTGCTATTAAATATCACGTGCCTGGGGGAATAGGAAAACCCTCTGTCAGTAACTAGCCAGACTGCAGCTTTTTGTCACAGGCCATGGTGATTACAGACCACAGGTGCAACTGTGTTTTTCTACATCCTACCAATGGCGTTATAAGTATCAGTGAGAATAAGCATCGAACTGGAGGACAAATTTTCCACACGTTCATGTCATGTATAGAAATCAGAGCCCTGTGTTTTACGTGGCCATGTGGCCGGTTTTTTGCGTGCCAGTTCTGGTCTTCTGGTGCATAATTTACATGAGAGGATCCAGAGACCATGGGATGTTGGCAGCTTTCTGGGTGAGGATGCTTTCCCAGAGTAGGAGAGACTGCTGTGGTCCGTATGTCCTGCTGAGACCATGTTTCCGGGTGGAGGAGGAGTGCAGCTGTGGTCTTCCATGGGGAAGCCTCTGGATAGGTGGTATATCAAGGAGGGCTCAAGGATGTGTGTGAGAGCCAGGGAAGAGTTAGGCATTTTTGGTTGTCACAAGTGGGGAAAAAATGTCTCTGAAAGTGGTGGAAGCTAAATAAATCGCACAGGTTTCCTTTAGAAGTCCCATTGAAAGCATATGGTGGACATGGAAGAAAGTGCTGAGACAGTACTGAATACTCACTCAAATACCAAGTAGGCTATTAGAGATCCAGGGAGATCAAGTTGTTAGGAGTAATCAATATTTTATTTCTAACCCCAAGTTGTAGGACAGCCGCACCTTGATGGCAGCAGTGAGGAGCAGGTGATTGTTGCCAATCCTCCTGATGTTTGCCAGGTAGTAGAGGTGACAACAGAAAGCGACGAACAGCCCCTCAGCATGAGCCAGCTGTACCCCCTACAGATCTCCCCTGTCTCATCCTATGCAGGTAAGTATCCAGGCCTTTCTTTACACTCTTTTTTTGGAAATGTTTGGAAGACACGGGGAAAGATGGTGGTTCTTCTAGCTGGCGAAGATGCAGAAATGTCTCGGGCTGTCTTCTGTATTTTTGACGATACTCAAAATTTCGCATTCCTCTATTCATTTAATCTTGGGAAACAACTCAAAAGATCTAAGGTTGAAAATGGAAGCTGCAGTTTTTAACCTATGACTAATGGAAAAAGATGTTATACGGAGAGGTATTTTCATCTTTTGTTAGAGGGGCATTTTCTGTGGTACAAAAGATGTACTGCAAATACAGTGAGTCCCTCTTGCCCCCTAACTTACTACAGATTAAAGGTCTTCTCTGTTGTGTTTCCTGAGTGCCTAGCACAGTGGGCACAGAGTGCTAAGGGCCGCACTAATGGTACATAATGCAGACATGGAGCTGAGGGCCCTGAGGGAGCGGATCTGTCTTGTTACAGATAGTCTGCAGACTAGAACAGCCATACAGCAACTGATAACAAGTTCTTCTGCAAGCAGCAGAGCTGTGGGTGTCTGGCTTCCAATGTCTGTCCGCCATCTGGATTCTCTAATATCTAAAAAAAGGGTGAGATAAGCTTTTCCCCAAGTCAGGGTGCTAATGGTTTCTCTTTTTTTTGTGTGGCCTCTTATTTTCCCAAAACTGGTAGGAAGTTAAGAGTCTTTGGCACTCACGTGTTCCTTATCCAAGTCTGACTGTGTTCAGAAGTTGTTAGTGGAGAACAGGCACAAATGCACATATGGGCATGCTGTGTAGAGTCCTTACAATCATATAAGCCTTATTTCCATGGGAAGCAGGGCAAAACCACATTTGAAAGCAGGAAAAGTTTCAGATCCAACCTGTCCTATCTTTTTTAGCATGCAAGTCTCAGCAAACTGGTTACAAACACAAATCTCATCTTTTTAGGCAAACTTAAGTATGAGTTGTTCCCCATGCGAGTTACTATTTTAGATATGGTTTTCCCTTTGGCTCATTAGGCTGAAATTGCTTCCACACACATTTTATAAAATATGTATCTAGTATTTTTTATCTTTGTGACTGGGTGAATAGTATGATGTTCTTTTGAATAGCCTCCAATGTTAGTCTCACACATGTTGATAAATGATTATGCTTCCCCATGTGTTTAGTCTGTAAGGGCCAAAGCATTTAGAAGGGCTTTGCAAAGCGTAGGGCAGGGGGATGAGGGTTCTTTAATTTATTAGCAACTGGAGGCAGGGCCTTTGAAATGTTTGTCCTTTTCCAACTACTTCTTGCAAAACTTTTCCTGTCTACATGAAAATGACAATGATGCATTCTTTTAACCTCAGCCACAGGATCTTAAGTTCTTGGAATGCAAACAAAAGTCACTGTCTTGATCTGGAAATCATGGTGATTGCTTAGGCTGAGATGATAGAGAGGGGTGATCTGGTGACAGGAGAACCACCCTGGCATGACACAGTCATGAACTACCTCCCCTAAAGTCAATGCAGAAAGGAAAATGAGGTGTCACTGAAGTACTACTGCTGTCCTCTATGTTTTCTTAGTATCCTGGTGGCCTTCAGCTGTTGTAACTTATACCACAACCTGCTATCCCATAGTTCAGACGACGATTTCACACCACTGAACATGCTTTTGAATGCATCTCAAGGCAGCTCTCGATGATTCCTGGTTACTCTAACTAGAGGCCAATAAGAAGTGGAGTACTGCAAGGGTCTGCCCTGGAACAAGTCCTGTTTAATATCTGAATGAGCAGAAGAGGTGCCAGAGTGCACACTTGTGAAGTTTACAGATGATACCAAACAGAGAGCAGTAGTCAATATGCTTGAAGGCTGGGCCACCATTGAAGAAGACCTGGAGAGACTACAGGAATGGCCCAGTGGAAACCTTACAAAATTCAGCAAGGACAGATGCCCAGTCCTCTGTCTGGGAAGGACAAGCCTTTTTCAGTGGGAGAGGCTGGGGCTGATGGCATAGGGAGCAGCTCTGCAGAAAGGCATGTGGGCTGTGAACTGTATATGAGACAGCAGAGCACCCTGGCCACTGAGAAGACCACCAGCTTTCAGGAGCATGGCCAATAGGGAAGTGATTATCCCCCTCTATGCGGCACTAGCTACAGTACTTCTGGAGCACTGGGTCCAGTCTTGAGCCCCCCAGTCCAATAAAGTTACAAATGGGAGCAAGTATTGTAAAGGGCTGTCATGACAATGGAGGGCTGAAGCACTCACTCTGTGAGGAAATACTGAGGGACTAGGGCTTGCTTAGCCTGGAGGAGAGGTGGTTTTGAGGACCTCACAGCAGCCTGTCGCTACCTGGAGAGCTGTCATTAAGAAGGCAGAGCCAGACTCTTCACAGTGTTTTGTGGTGGGAGGATGAGAAACAGCAGGCATAAATTGAAACAAGAGAACTTGGTCCAGATGGATATAAAAAAACCACCCCACCTTTTTCACCACAAGGACAGACAGGCGGTGGAACAGGATGCCAGGAAAGATTGTGCTGCCTCCATCCTGGGAGGTTTTCAATCGGATAAGGTCCTGAGCAACCTGATCCCGTCCTGTAGCTGGTCCTGCTTTGGGCAAGAGGTTGGGCTATAGACCTCCCGAGATCCCCTCCACCCTGAATTGTTCTGTGAACCTCTTTTTTAAAAAGCATGCATTTTCCCTTGAGGCAAGAGTGAGGACAGAAGTCTGTGGTTTGTTAGAACCCTGAAACTTGTAGAATTCTCTTGTGACCGTTTCTGGCTTTGTCTTGCTCCACACAAACCCATAGAGTAGAACGATGGGAGCCCTGGCCCTGTGCTCTTGTGTTTGCTGGGAAAAGCTGCCTGTTCCATGAGGTGCTACCGCTGAATGGCAGGAAAGAGTATGGCCATAACAGCTGTGCAGGAACAGTTAGTTTAACTCTTCTGAAACAAAAACAGCCATAAAAAAGTAGTCTGAGGTATCAGCTGTCCTACAAAGATCTGTTTTATTTCAGAACCACCTCTAGTTCCTTTCTGAGATTACTTGGGCAAATGATGAGTGGCCCTTGTGAGTTTTCTTGTATTTCCATTGACGTCTATGAAATCAATATTTTTTTTAGTACCGACGCTGTTGTCAACCTCCTCTTGTGTTTGACACTGATTCAAATAACCTTCTTGATTGAAATAACCTCTCTAACTTTCCATGCCCGAGTGGCTAGCTTCCCTGGCTTTGCTAACTATAGTGCTATCTCTTGCTCAGCATTTTGTTATGTATAAACACCAAGGATGGATTCCTTTTCAGCTGCATCACTATTTTTTTTGTTGCCACATGTTTCTTCATGTCAAGGAATATCTGTTTCTTGTCTCTGTGTGGATTCCGCCTATTGATTCTGTCTCCAGGGCCGTGTCTCTTCTGCACAGGTTAATTTCTGCCTCTCCTTCCTCCAGTATTGCTTAATTAGCCAACTTAATCACATTGGCACATCGCTCTTTGCCTGGGCCAGTGAATGAGAAGCCATGCAGAGCGTTAACTTCACAGGGCTTCACGGTTAGATGTAGTACTCCTCTGCTTACTGGCCTCTGTTCGGGAGGCTGGTGTAGGGGTGGTGCTGGCTTTGGAAGTAGTAGTCTGAAGTAGCTGAGCTGCCTGCTTCCTTGCTTCAGAAGGACTTTGGGTGCAGTTTAGATCCTGGAGTGTGAAAGAGTGAGTCAGACCACCGGTTTACAGCCCTCTGCCTAAACGCAGCGCTTAGCCGAGCCTCGAGAGAAGGGCAGGGTACTGCCAGTCTCTCTGAAGATGCGCAGGGGCGCAATCCACAAGGAGTAGTCCTTGCACCCTTAGCACTCGTGTTAAGTCTGGTGCAGAGCAAGAGGTTGCTCTCTGAGAAGGCAGGATCGTGGGTCATGGTGGCAGGGCTGCGGGGGCTGTACAAAGCGGTCTGCATGAGCTAAAATGCATAACGCAGCACGAAGAGTAGAAGCTGGAAGTTGGAAGCTCCCTTGCCTGCTACTGTAACTCAGCACATCATTCCCTCAATCTTGTAATTTCTCTGGTCCTGTTGGCTTGGTGTGTGGATAAGCCCCGTCTCCTCAGCCCTGGCTGGGGTGTGTGTGGAGAAAGACCTCTTCCAAATGCTGTTGGTAGCCTGGATTGCTGCAGGAGGATGGACGTCGTGCTGGAGCTGTGCCGCTGTGTTTGCGCTCTGGTTGAAGTGATGAGGGTGAGGGAGGCCGTGTGCCACGGGGTGGTGATGAGGCTGGAGAAAATAGTGTTTCTACTTGCCTGAGTGGTGGGTGAAGGGTTGAGAAATAGGCTGGGGGGGCTGGGCATGGGTGGCAAAAGTGAAACCAGAGCGAAGTATAACAACGGTAATGAAGCGCCAGAAGTGACAACAAGTCCTTGAGGCGGCAGGCCGAGATAACACTTCAGGAAACAAAAACATACTTATCTCCTCTGGGGTGGGATTGTTGCTGGTTTTGCAGGGAGATAAAAATAAGGATTTGGATGGAATTTTGCTCTTTGCCAGGCCTGGAGCCTCCAAGAGAGGGCAAGGGAGAGAGGATATCCCCTGCTTGTGGGAGGCTCTTCCCTCTGCCCAGAAAGCACAAATCTACTTCTTTACTCCCCGTTGCTTTCTTTTCCAGGATATAACTGTATTAACTATGATAACCAGGTGAATTTACCCCAGCTGTTCAATGCAACCATGCTATCTAGCCCTTGAATTGCTGTTGCTGTGGCAGGGGTCCATGCTTAGCTTTTTTTTTTCCTCGTTGTTTGTCCTGACTCTGTTTGTTTCTGCTTGTTGGACGTGCATCAGGCCTCTTGAGCTGGATTTCGCTACTGTAGATAAAATAGCTTGAGTTTCATTTTTGTTTCTGCTCTGTTTGACAGAGAGTGAAACGACTGACAGCGTTCCAAGCGATGAAGAAAATGCAGAGGTGAGTGTTTTCTGGAATTTTAGCAATTTGGAGCAAGGTCTCAAGAACAATGTCCACAAGTATTCATCCTCCTTCTCCTTTTGCAACTCTGCCTACCAGTGGAGTGTTCATTTTAATAGTAGAGGGAGAAAAGCAAACCAGGAAGGGTCAAGGGAGAGAGACATTTGGATGATTGCCACAGAATGGATATCCCTACAGATTCTTTCCTCCTCATCCCCTCCAAACTACAAGGAGATTAATTAGCATAAGATGTTCTGGAGAGCTATCAGCAGTGCCAGGTAGTTTGTTAATATGATGCATTGACATTGTTGGTCAGCGAGTATTTTATCTTGGTTGAAAACATGCTCACTTTTGTTTTCTTTAAATGGCACCTGAACTCCTACAGTTGGAGGAAATGCTTACATGTGTGATAGAAAGGCAACTTGAATGTTTGAGGTGTTTGAGGTGTGTGAGGCAGAAAGCTTTCCCAAGCAGTCAGTTGGGTGTTGCTAGGTGAAAGGAATCCACAGAGAAAATACCCACCCGGTCACCGTTTCCTGAGATGCACCTATGCAAAACCAGCACTTGCCTTTTCTTTTCGGGCTGCCATCAAGTGACCAGACCTGCCAATCTCCATGAGTACTTCGAGGCCAGAGGAAGCTTACGGAAGGCACCTAGATTACCTGTGCTCCAGCTGCATTTTTGCAGAAGGCCTCATGGAAACCTCTCTCCCACTGTGCCCCTCCAAAAGTGCTCTGAATCCTCCTTCTCGAAGAACTGCAGGTTGTGCAGCTCTACAATGGCACGGCTAACCCTCTTGGGTTTGTCTCGCGTGCCTTGGTTAGGGTGGAGCCTGTATGTAGGCTGCCAGTAAGGACTCCTCACACCGCCTTTGACAGAACTTACCATCATGACATGTGTGATGGGGAAAGGACTGGATGCTCAGTTTTCCTTGGTGAAAACCTGAAAATCCTTCCTCTTCCCTGTGATGAGTAACACACCATCAAGTGACAGTGGTTTTCCCAGCGGCCTTACCTGTGTTGACAGTTTGGCTGGTGCTGTTTGAGAGATCTTGCGTCTGTGTGCTTGCCTGTTGACAGGAGGATGCTCTCTCTGGTAACAGAGAAGGCACTCCCATTTGGAGCTCCAAGTGTTTGGTTGTCTGTGTCCATTTTTGTCTCCAGCATGCTGGGAATAAGACCTTTATTTTCTGTCAGAGGAATGGGCAGAACCTCTTGAGTGCTGGAGAGCCACCAAGGTTTAGGCACATGACTTCAGAGAGAGCAGACACTCAAAGCCAGCGGCTTTTAGAAATGGGTAATTCCTGTGCGATTTGTGGATGTTTCTGTCTTCTTCTTGTTACTCGGAGCACTTTGTGAAGTCACATCCGCTCATACAGTCTTTCCTCCTTCCCCCCCACCCCCTTTTCTAGGGACGACTTCATTGGCAGAAGAAAAACATTGAAGGCAAACAGTATCTCAGCAATCTGGGAATGAGGAACACTTCTCATATACTTCCCAGCATGGCAACTTTTGTAGCCAACAAGCCTGACCTCCAAGTCACCATCAAAGAAGAAAGCTGCCCACTGCCTTACAACAGCTCCTGGCCCCCTTTCCCAGACATCCCTCTGCCACAAGTAGTGTCCACAGCCTCCACAAGCAGCAGCCGGCCAGACCGCGAGACGCGCGCCAGCGTCATCAAGAAGACATCAGACATCACCCAGTCGAGAGTCAAGAGCTGCTAAGCCTTTGACGGTGTGGTTTTTTTAGCTTTGTTTTGTTTGGTTTTGTATTTTATGTTTCTCTAGGAGAGGTTCATCCCTTGACGCACACGAGACAAATCTAAGGTCAAGCCTTGGCAATATAAACCATTGCTGTGTCCGACTCCAGTGCCGGAGTGTTTTTAACTCAGGACTCCAGCCGTCAGTATGTACACCCAAACCCAGGCGGATTTCCAAGGTTGCTGTGTAGGCAAACAACCCAAGAACTTTGGCCCACTCGCAGGTTCCACTGTTTCATAAGAGGACCAACTGACCACAAGGGAAGTGGTGCTGCTGCGCTTCTTGCTGTCAAGGCTGTGATGGAACTGAAAGCCTCAGAATGGAAGAGAAAATGTGAACTAGCTGGAATATTTTTAAATAAAGAAAAATCTATTGTGAATATTGTACATAGTGCAGTACTAGCAACGTTGCAGTCTGCTTCTGCACCTTATTAAGAAAGCACTTACGAAAGGCCTTTTATTACCTTGCTCTACTTAATGGCACATTGAAGGTCCCTCCCCACCAGTATTCTTTTCTGAGGCTATTCTTGCTAAAGTGTCTTTAAAGAACAGAGGAAAGGAGAGGAAGTTAAAACTTCCATGTGGATTTCATACGTTTTAAGACTGCTTTTCTCATGTTTGTTTCTAATCTGCTATGCTTGAATGCCGCGTGGTACAAGAGGAGAAAAAAAAAAAGAAACCTATTACAGAGATATTATGCAAATTCCCAGATTTAAAAAAAAGAAGAAGAAAAATACTCTAATTCTAACCAGAGCAAGCTTTTTTATTTTTTATACAGGGGAATATTTTATTCAAAGTAAAATTCTAAAGTGAATATAATTTTTTTTAATCTTTTCTACAGCAAATTTATAATTTTAAGATTCAATCCTTGGTTATCAGCAGTTATTACATCCTTGTGGCACATTTTTTTTTTAATTTTGTAAAGGTGAAATAGCTTTTATGAGCTCATGTAGCAATCAGATTATCCTGTGGATTGATAATAAATATGGTATATAGTTAAATTTTTAATAATCCTCTTGTTTGTCTCTCTTTTTTAATCTTTCAGAAGGCCCAGATGGCGTGGGTTTGATAGGTGAGTGTGACCTCTCGGAGTGAGCAATTAGCGTGAGCTGCCCTTACAATTTCTGGAGTTCTCATCTAACGGGCTGGGAAGTACTGTGCTTGAGGCAGCTCGTGGCAGAAAGAGGAACTAGAGTTGAAAGGTGACGTGCTTGAGTTGGACCTCGTGCAGAGCTTGGGAGATGGGGCACCTCTTCTGCTGTTACTCCCTGGTTAGTGTTTGAGTCACCTGTGGAAGGGATCTCATGAAAGTCCATCCACCACCCAACACAGGCTCAGCTCTGCTTGCCCCATTCCTCATAGATCTCTGTGTGGCTTGCACACAGTTTCCTTCTCTGGAAAAACCTCTTATTACGGAATTTCGAGCAATTAACTCCTCATTAGTGGAGTGAATCAGAAGTCCGATTAACAGAGGAGGGCCACAAAGGTGATCAGAGGGCAGGAGCACCTCCTCTATGAAGACAGGCTGAGAGAGTTGGGGTTGTTCAGCCTGGGTCCAGGGAGACCTTACAGTGGCCTTCCCGTGCTTAAAGGGAGCCTACAGGAAAGATGGGGAGGGACTCTCTACTCTTCCTGGAGTGTAGTGATAGGATGAGGGGTAACAGTTTTAGCTCGAAAGAAGGTAAATTTAGACTAGGTATTAGGAAGAAGTTCTTCACTGTGAGGGTGGTGAGTCAGTGGAACAGGTTGCCCAGAGAAGTTGTGGATGCTCTCTCCCTGGGAGTGTTCAAGACCAGGCTGGATGAGTCTTTGAGCAACCTGATCTAGTGGGACGTGTCACCACCCATGGTAGGGGGGTTGGAACTAGAGGATCTTTAAGGTCACTTTAAACCCTAGCAATTCTATGATTCCCTAAGGCTTTCAATATCTACCATGCAATGGCAAGTTCAGATGCCTCTGGGTCTTTGAGGGAAGCTGCTGAGGGTGTGCAGTGATTTGCAGGGTTGTGTGATGGTGGTAGACAGGCTGTGCCATAGACTCTCTGAAGTGCTGTACGCTTTGGACTGTCATTGTCATGGGCAGAAGTTGAGACCATGTAGCCTCTTGCACTTTTTTAGCTGTTGGAAGTTGCAGAAGTTGATTCAGGTATGTAAAATATGTGGACACTGAGTGTCCTTCAGATGTGATTACCATTCTGATACCAACCCAAAAGACAGCTGAGCTGAGTGCCATGTATTGTTGAGCTGATGAGCAGTAATGTGCACAAAAATCACTGTATCGTAGGGAGATGTGCTCACCTGGCTGTTGAAAAGAGAAGGCAAACAGTAGGATTTTGCTGTGCTCTTAACCTGCTGCCACAATTCTAAATTTCATAAGTCTGTGTGAAACTTGCAAATTTGTCATGCCAACCCACTGCCCCGTGGCCTGGGAAGACGAGGTTGGAGCTTTGGTTAGGGTTGAGAGGAGGAGGAAGGACTGAGCAGTATTTGAAGTGAGGCTGAAAACTCATAATGGTTGAAGTCATTGTATGTAAACTTTCTGGTCTCCGTCCCCTTCATTTGGTTGTGCTTTTACCCTTCCCAGTGGCCCTCTGGGTCCAGAGGCCACGAGATTTTGTCTTCCTCAGGGAGGCTATGTCTACGCATGTGTGTGAGAGGGGATGTTACAGTGAGTCTCCAGCATCCCAAGTCCTTTGCCAGCAGTGTTCTGAGGTTCATGGCAGGTTCCTTTTTCTTGGTTTTGGGGCTCACTTGGGGTTATTTTTATTATTTTCTTAACACGGTGTGCTTTGCTTTTTGGAATTTTTACCAAACTTCCCAGTTAAATGTTAGAAGCTGCTCTGTAGCATCTCCTAGCCCCTTTTAAGATGACGAGCTCTTGCTACTAGAGAGGGACCTGGGGCACATTGGATCCAACCTTCTGGTGAAAGCAGGCTCTTAGATTAGGTTATCCAAGGCCCTGTCAAGCCAACTCTTGAGTCATTTCCAGCAAGGAAATTCTCTTCTAGGCTTCAGAAATCCCTTTCTTCCAGCCTTTCTTAGTGTGGCAAGTTCCCTACCCTGCGGCTGGCCTTCAGGGTAGGGTTGTGGTTGGGGATGGGAGCTGCAGATAGAGAGTGGCTGGAAAGGGTCTGTCTGGGGAGGCTTGGAGCTGGGATAAGAATCATGTCCTGATGACTTTTTATTGTGGGGGAGGAAGAGTTGGGTTAGGTAGAAGGGAAAGCCCAGAGGGGCAGTTGTGCTGGAGCTGGGAAGGGACTGCCAAACTCAGTGGAGGGCTGATGCGCTAGCCCTTCTCTTGGGAACGCTTGTTTTTGGAAAGGAAGGGCCACAGCGCTGGCGCTGAGAGAAAGAGAAGGCTCAGTTTTGTGGGGTTGGAAAGCATCATGCAGTATAAACTAAGCACTGGTGCTTATCTTCTCCTCCAACGTGTATTTAGTCTGTGGATGGAGAGCGGCTCTTGCCTCTGGCGCAGCCTGGGTTTAGCATTAAGAGTTAAGACTGAGAGAAAGCCCTGAGTTAGGGTTGTGTGGCGACTGGAAAAGATCTCCCAAAGTAAACAGAGCTGACTCAAGGCTTCTCCTTTTCTGAAAGCAGGGCTGCTGTTTACCTCTGCGACGGCCTGTTCTCTCCTCTCTGTTAGGATTGACGGTGCTAAATGTTGGCACGTCTCTGCAGGCCTCCAGGCAGGCGGCTGTGTCCCGTGCGTTATATACAGCGAGAGGCAGTGGGCTTTCCTCGTTCATAGCAGCAGTCTGAGCTCTCTGCCCCTGAACCATGCTAATGAAGCATCTCAGAGGCCTTGTACCTTTCTGCAAAGCCCCTTTTTACGTCTGACCTTCTTGCACAAGTGCTCACTGACCTCAGTCCTATGTGTCCATCTGAGAGAGGGAACACATCTGCCCTTTTGAGGCAAAATATTTCAACTTCCGAAGTCCCGGAGGACCACCCAGATGCCTATTTGGAGCCTGGTCTCCAACAGGGCTGCCAAAGAGGAGAAAGGAGAGAGCTGCCTTTTCTGTGCATCCTGTGTGACTGGGTGAGAACCTGCCTTCAGCAAGCCCTGCTGGTTACTGGGATAAGGAGATAGTTGCTCAAGGGCTGCCTGAGTGTTTCTAGGTTTATAAGTGTTTGCCTGTGAAGTAAACTGTCGCTTGCCAGAAGGATTTTCTGAATCAGCCATCTGAAACTTAGGAGTAGCCAACAGGAAAAGGCAGGCACCTCCAGTTTAACTCGTATGTTAACCTTTACGTAGCTAAAGTAAGTTGAGTGGTCATATCTCGCCTCTGGTCATTCCACACATGAGTCGGCGCCAGCATGCTGAGAGTCAGGTAACATGGCTCGCTGTCCCCTTGGTCCTGTGAGGAGGGCAGCTGAGGTGCAGAGCCATGAACTCCCACCCTGCTCCGGTAGCTGTGCAATAGGAGACACGCACACATACCTCTGGGAACAGCGTGCGTGTTTGTTACATTCCCCTCTTCCCTGGGCTTATATGCTTGAAGCTCTTCCAAGAGGTATCCAAGCATGGGAGTTACAGTATGTATCCATAACACTGTTCCATCAAAGAGTCTATCCACTGCGCAAAGGCGATGACACCTCTGCAACTTGCTCAGGCCAAAAGCAGTTGGCCAACTGCAGGGTGATGTAAATGCAAAGGAGGATTTCTTTGGGCTGAGACATCAGACGGTTATTCTGAAATGCGATGTGTGATTATGTTTGTTATCTGTGCCGGCAAAGCCACGCAAAGTCATAAAAAAACCATCCAGCCTTTAATAGTGCAACCACCAGTTCAGTTCTGAAACCCTGGAAGGCAGGTGCCTGTCTGTTAGCGCTACAAGTAATACCGAGTTAATCTCATTGTGCAATTTTGTGATGTGGTCGGTAGGCCCTGAGCAGAGGCTGGTAGGGAGATAAGGGCCAGGTTGTCCCTCTGCAGCACTCACATGGCCTGTGCCCAGGGTACTGCCTGTGCTCTGACAGCTCAACCAGTTCCCTTCAGGGGAGTTCAGCTATCAAGGAGCTAGCTCTGGCAAAGTCTGATCCCTACAAAAGGGCTGTCCACTGGGGCTCAAATAGGAGAAAAATCATCTTGGAAGTGGTAGAACTGGAGAAGATAGATTTGATTTGGATCTGAGCTGTGTGCAGAGGTGTTTCCTGGGGTGGGGGATATTGTTGAAGCTCCCCTGTTGGTTAGGGCACTCACACATCCTCCCTCTCTCCCACCACCTAGTCTCCTTAGGAACTTGCTAGTGAAGCGTTAACCTACACAGCGGCCTTTTCTTCGGTGAGAACCTAGTGAGAGCTGTCTCTTCTACCCAAGCACTGATTTTCTCAAACTTGTAGCAACTTTTCAGTACTAGGACACATCCTACTGCACAGTTAGAGATCAATTTGGGATAGGTGGGACCTCTGGAGGTCACCTGGCCCAGCCCATGTTCCAAAACTCTGGTTGTTCAGAGCCCTAATTGGTCAAATTTTGAGTATCCTCACAGACAGAGACCGCTGTCTCTCTGTGCCCCTTCTCAGTGCTTTCAAGATGTGAAGGAGGGATGGGGGCACAGGCTGATGGGGTTCATAATGACAACAGGCATCTCAATTCCTTGGGAAATAGAGGTTTAGTCAGTCAAGCTGAAGGCTCCCCACCATATTGGCCAAGGACCTGGCTGCACAAGATACTGCAGCTGCAGAGGGAGTTGCTTTGAAGTCTGAGAACAAGCGAGGAGTGGCGGTATTTAGCGAGAAGGAGATTATGGAGCACAGGCTTCTCCTGTATTTGCAGATTTACCACAAGGGGAATCACTCCCCTTTTACTCTGGGTGCCTTTGCCCTCAGCTATCATTGACATCCATTGCCTGGACTTGTGTTTCTTTCTTTTTTCAAAACTGGCTGGAGTGAGCCTACCCTCACTTGGGGAAAGCACCAAAGTATAAATACTTCTGAAGCATCTGAGAAAAAAAAAGAGGTCAAGTACAGGGTCCAGAGGATTTAAAAGGTGCAAGTCTGACAGATGCCATGAGGGTAGTTTTACATGCTCTTCTGATCCAGTCCCAAACATGAGTTTACTGAGCGGATGGTGCCTTGAGGTCAATGGTATTTCCATGTGGGAAATATGTATACCTGTGTGTAGGAGATGAAGTTACAGACAAAGCAGTTTAAGGGAAGCTGAGTTAAATCTGTATAAAGGGGATCTGTTCCCTCGCTAAGCCCAGGCATGTCCAATTTTTGCAGGAGAGCTAATAAACATTTTTTTTTCTTGGGTTTGGAAGGGACAAAGAGAGCTGCTGGAGAACTCCTGCAAAGGCAGGATCATTCTTTTTGTAACTCAATTGAAATAATGGAAAAAATGAGGGAGAACATGAAAATAAATGAAATAATGGCCCCAAGCATAAATTTATCCAGGTGTGCTTTATGAGTCACATAATGTTACAGCCCAGGTTCCTGCTAGTGTCTGGGGCTGCCACTCCTGATGTCCCAGGCCCACCCTTTTTTTTTCCTCAGCAGCTAGCGATGGCCTCGGGCCCTGTTTGTGTGTAAACACCAGGCCATGCCCCCGCTTCCCGCGCTGGGGCAGGCCGTGAAGCTTGGTTTACATCTTGATGCACTTGCACCTTTGTTGGAAGTACCCAGGAAGCAGTAGCTGTATGTGAACTGCACACCTCTGCCACAGGACTGCAAAATACAATCACTCTGCACTTGGATACATGGGAGAAAGATGAATCTGTATAAAGTGTGAAAACTGCCCGTGCCTGTCCACGCTTTGGGTTTCCTCAGGGCTCCTTGGAGTTACCAGGTTTGCTGCAGGGCTTTTGCCTGAGCCAGCAGAAACTGGCTCTTTGTCTTTAAATCGTTTCCCTTTCGCCCAAGATCTGTCACTTGCTCTTTTCTTTCTTTCCTACCCTGCTTGCAGCTGGAGCTTTCCCCAAAGAGGGAGAACAGGCACGTGCCCTTTGCTCAGGCCTCTCCCTCTAGATTCAGTTACCTGGCAAGGGGAGCTGGGAGGAGGCTACAGCACAGGGCTGTGCAGTGGTGACCTTGGAAGGGTGTGCGTAATGGTCTGGGGCTAGGTGGTGGGGACATTTCTTCTGCCAGAGAGGCTGCTCTGCCTCCCTGCCGATGCCATGGCAGAAGAAACAGCCCTATGACCTTTTCAGCAAGTGCTTGGAGGAGAGTTTCCTCTGCGGTAAGAGCAGCAGGTGCAGGACTTTTCTGTCAACAATAATGAAAATAGTGGTGGGGAGGAAGGAAACCAGGGGGGCCAGCAGTGACTGCTGCCACAGACCATGCTTTGTCTGGGACCGTGGGCTTTCTGACGAGAAGGTAGTTGCAGTAAGGCTTGGGATACCTGAAATTCAGCTACTGGATGTTACAGCTTCTCGAATGAGCTTTTCTCTCTGTGTGACAGCTTTAAATACAGCAGCAAAGGCAGAGGAAGCCCTATCTGAGTTCAGTGCGTTATTTTTTGATGAATAGCTGACAATAGTTAGCTCCTTTCGGCCGGTTCTGCTCTCAATTATGTGCCTGTAGACTAAGTAATTCATCAGCACCTAAAAGGTGTGCTCTGGAGTTTTCCACAGCTGCAGCTCTGAGCACTGCCCAGCCTCTTTGATGAATTTGTGTTCAGAACTAATTTTGGGCTGGTATCAGGAGGCAAAATGTCAGTGGAAATGGTTCCTTGTCTTACACAGGCTAATGCTGGTGTAGTGTTGATGGAGAGGATTCAGAGTTACTGTTTTAATATTGTAAGGAATACCTCTTTCAGAGGTAGTAGCTCTGCTGTAGCTCCTCTCCAGAGGATGCTTGACAGCGCTGACCTCATTCCCTCTGCTCATGTCAGGTACAGTTTGCCAGCTGATTTCTACACCTCATCCTGCCATTTAAACTTAGTACCTTTCTATATGTTTTTCCAGACTGTTTTTTAGGATAAGATGAACTTCTGAGGTGTCCAAACCCAGACAGCAGGCTGAGGATTTACTGGGGTGTTGTGTTATTAACCCCTCACAGTTTCTGCCCTGAAATGTGGTGGAGCAGCAGGAAGCTGGGCGGGTGATGAGGACGTTTGCTGTAGCACTTGCTTTTGCATGTACCCATTTAAAGATCTTATCTCTCACAGTCAATGTTGTCAAGTTTCAGTTTTCGGTAGTATTTTTACTCTCAGGCAATTTTTTTTTTTCATTTTTTTCAAAGAACTGAAAAAAAAAATGACACCACCCAACTCACTGTAACATTTTAAAAGCCATTTTTTATTCCTGTCGCATGTGACAAGGCTCGGATCTGTGTAGTGCAGCCAGCACCCAGGATACCTTTCTGAATGCAGTTCTCTTAAGGGCAAGAAAATACGGACACATAAACAGGGGTGTGGGTTTGTTTCTGGTGCAAGACCTCAGCAGCTGATGTCTGTGAAAACCCATTGAATGCCTGTTGCAGTGGGGCCAGTCTTACAGCCCGGGACAGGCTGGGCCCAACTCGCAGGAGGAGCAACGTTTATTCTGGGCCACTCGGGCATCCACAGCCCTGGCTCCTCCTGCATTAATTTTTGTTTTCCATTTCACTTCCCCTTGCAGCTTGCTTTCTTTGGCCAGGTTTTAACTGTTACACACATGCAGCTGGAGCCTGCTTCATACCCCTTTCCGTCTGGTTTGCCTTTACCCTTTTCCCTGGATGCCTTTCCCTGCACGTTCCCCTGTCAGTTTGCACAGCCCCACTGACCCCCACCACCCCAGCTCCTCATTTGCTCATTAGTAAATGAAAAAGGAGTTCTATAGCTTGATGCTTTCACCTTCTCATAAACAGCTTCCAGCAGCACTCTGGGCATCTGTAGGGAACATATTGACACCGTCCTGTCCCTGGGGCAGAGACCAACATCGCCCATGGTGCTGCCTAAGCCTTCTGCCTCAAGCAGACAGCCGCGCGATGGAAGATGATAAAACCAATTCACATGGATTACATAAAACGCAGCACGAAGCAGCCCCGAGCCATCACTGCCCCAAAGCACTGCCTCACTCCTCCTGACATGATGTGAGGGCTACAGCTTGGGCAACCCTGTGCCAGTTGGGGTACACATACACCCATGCACCCACGCAGGCCAACCGTCTTCGTGGGACACCGCATCTTCCCATGGAGTGCTGCAGTACCCCACCCTGCACGGCCACTTCACTGCTGGCATCAGGGTGGAGGACCCTGCAGATGATGCTGTCCAAGATGCATTTTCCTGAAAGCTGTTTCCCTGAAAGTTTCCGCTGCCCCAGCACATACGGCATGACTCATCCTTGTATTTGCACTTTTTGCAGCTTCCTTTTGCATTTGCCATACTTTGCTGGAGAAAATGAGATGATTCCTGTTTTGCTGGAAGGCCTTACGGTGCCACAGCACGATGCATTTTGGGAATATATTGCTGTGTCCCTTGTGACTGCTGTTTGGAGGTATAAGTTTCTTGGTACTACAGAGGGATTTTATGAGTATTCTTTGCTTGGCTGTTGGAGGAAAATTTACAGGTAAAATGTAAATGACGAGCATGAGCAAAGCTGATACAAGACCTCTTCATGAGCATTTCAAAAGGATCTTCTAAAATGAATCAAATGTTAGTTCAAACTTCTGCAAACACCCTAAAAAATCCACTTAGGATCAGTTACCTAGAGATCAGCGATACACTCTACCAGGCCTGACCCCCTCTGCTCTCTTGAGGAGGCTACCTGGACACCCATGTGCCCAATGCCAGGCTGAGTCCATCCTCCCCTGGGGACCAGGATGCAGCCAAGCATCCCAACTGGCTGCTGTTGCAGCTAGAGAACAACAGCAGAGTGCTGGCTGCCAGCACAGCAACTGGAAAATGTGAGATGGGGAATTCACAACCCTGTAACAGCAAGCCTTTCTTCACATGGCCATGTGGCCTCCTCTGCTGAAGTTATCCTCACCAGAGCCTGTTCATTTCATGGTTTTACACAGTTTCAGGTTCCTGATGGGATGGAAGAGAAGCCAAACCAGAGCAGCACAACAGATAGCAAGGAATTACATTTACAGCAAGTCCACATTTATTCACAGAAATCGTTTGGCTGGGTCCTAAATGATTTTACTTAAATCTCAGAAATTTCCATCTGAATAAGGTCTTTAAAACGGATAGATGATACTAAATCAAGTTCACTGTGGGCTTAGCTATGGGAACAACGTACCCCATCCCACTGATCTGCTCTGACTGTCTGCAGCAAATGCTAATTTGAGGTAATGTAGCCCTGGTGAAAGGGGATAAAAAAAGGAATTAGCTAAAGGAGTACCTGTCCCAGGGGGTCAGAAGGATGATATTTTTATTTAGATGCTTTAATTAACCGAACACTATCTCTTTGTGTGAGCAGCTTCTTGCCGCTTCAGGGGATGGAGAGTGTTCAGTCGCAGGATGGCCAAATTCGTGGCTGATTTGTTGGGATCATTATCCCTGTCGCTCTCTGCGCACGTAAACACCACAGACCCGCCAAGCTAAAACAACATCCCAGCTGGGTCACTTCAGGTAAAGCCAACAGGATGTGCAGTGACTTCCCTTCCCTCAGGGGCAGCAGCAGCACAAACAGGCCCAGCACCCTGCTGGGAGCCGGTACCCGGGGCCAGACGCGTGCTGTCCATCAGAGGTGGTGGCTGGCACCCTCTAAACAAGAGACTGGTTTTCGTTCCCCGTTCTGAATGACATGCAATACCAGGCCGCTCCATTGCCTTACAAAGGAAAGCCTGGGCATGGCAGGGGTGCAGCTGCCTGATTTATTTTTGTCATCCTTTGGATGTTTCTTCATGTGGTGACTTCGAGGAAGGGGTTGTGAAGATAGGCTTCAGTTTTAAAAAGCAGCATGAGGAAAGCGAATTGCCCGCCCCAAGCCAGTTGTCTTCAGTGGAAGGAGGGAAGGCCATCAGGGAAAAGGTTGGGCTCTGAAGTCCAGAAATGGAACTGAACACTGCTGGAGCCCAAGGATGGAGAAAAGTAAGGTTGGGGATTTCTAGAGAAGTGTTGCCATGGGATCTGGGGAAGGCCTTCCCATGCAGCACCTCTGCTGCTTTTACCGATGGTTTTGGTTGATCTGGAGAATATGGCTTGTTCCTTAGAGCTACAACAGCTCTCATGGTATATCCCTAAAGCCTGTGCTGAGGGCTCAGCCTGGTGGGAACCACCGTAGCTCACAAGCCAGTTGCGTTTTGCCCAGGCACCATTCTGCAGCAAACCAGCTGCGTTTGGCCAAAGCCTGGGTCATCTTTCTGAATGTTTTATCTTGGTTTGAAAAGAGCAGGGATCTGCTTTCTTGGAAGGGTAAATTATGCTCTTGGGTAAAAATTTGTGCCTAGTTTATGTCCAGAATTTTATCTGCGTGATAAAACCTATCTGCATTGGCTGAGGCCCATTCTTCTGTATTTTTGGCAGAGACCAAGCTGGTGAAAACCTTAGTCTCAGGAGTGTCTTCTGACCTTCAGCTTGATTTGAAGATCTTTCCCCTGCTTGCCAGGATCCAGGGCAGAGCGTGACCACCTTGTTTCCAAGCTGCCTACCTTCATGCTTACGAATAAAACAATATAAATAATCTCTAAACTTTTTTTTGTAAGTTAAAGATCATTTATCTCTAGTCCCTTTTCTATTTAAAATCCTGCTAGGCTGAGTCTCTCCTACAAATGCAGGTGCATTTACTATCAGATGGGCAGCACTGCCCAAGAGCATTGGGCTCACCTCCGTTTTTGTCACATCTCTGGGCAGCAGTTTTGGGGAAGTCCGACCATGTCTTCCACAATGACTGCCCTCTCCTTCTGATTTTGTATATCTCTGGTAGGTGTTTCTGCTCTGCTTGGAGCAAAACTCATTTTCGCGTTGCTTCCTCTGACTGAGTAAATATGTACTCAGGGCCGTGGCATTGTTCTTTGGGTTTGGGCTGATTCCAGCTGATTAATTATTAGAGCCACACGGTAATTTTTACAACAGGAGGACAGGGATGTGCGTCAGATCACTGACCTGACTGGACCAGTATCCTGTCTCCAGAATTTTGGACAAGTATTTTGGACAGGATTATTTGATCCAGGGCAAGTTTAAAGTGAATTTTTCTTTGGTAAATCCTCTCGATGTTTACTAATCAGCATTTTGGGGAGTTCATGAGCTGGAGCTTGCACCTGAATGACTGTATTTAATAGTCCTGGTGAACACACCTTGCACAAACATGTCTGATTCCTTTTTGACCCTGTTTGTACCTTTAGGCACTCCAGTATCTCCTGGCAATGAGTTTCTCCATCCAGCTATGTGTTGTGTGAAAAAGCACTGCTCTTCAAAAACTTCAGAGCAATTGCCTGATAACTTAGCCATAAAGCAAGTATTCTGATTTCATCAGATATGCAGGCTAGGAAAGTGAAGACATGCTGTATGTGCTCAGATTTTCCTGAACCATGTACAGGGTTTGGGCATGTGTGAAGTCTCAGTTACCTGGACAAACGCACTAGCAGATGAGAGTCTTCAGAGACACTCCCTGAGCACACGCAACTGATGCTGCCTCTGCAGGAGCCCACCTGAGACCTACAAAAACTAGGTTTTCTGGGTCACTGAGACACCAAATGGAGGCACATGATTGCACGAGAGCTGTGGTTTGTCAGCAGGTGCTCCTGAGTGAAAGGCAGTTGGGTGGGTGTGCAGGGGCCCCACAATGCTGTGGCAGCAGCAGTGATGACTTCCTGGGGCATCAACCTGGGCCAGGGCCAATCTTTGCTTAAGGGTCCTGTGACATGAACAGGAGCAGCATAACTGTACTGAGGGACTGAAAACAGCAGCTAGCTAATCAATGCTGTGCTAAATGTCTGGGGCTTTGTACGAAAGGTGGGTTGGGAGACACGTTGTCGATGCCAGAAGGGCTGCCGGTGTGAGCAGTGCTTTCAAGCATCAGCAGGTAAGCACGAGTAAGTGCACCACTGGTCTGCACCACCATGGAAAGTGCTCCAGGGCTGCCTGCCGTCGTGCTACCTGCCTGACCAGGGGAGTATGGTACCCCTCGAGGAGGCAGTGTATGTAAATGTCTTGCACATCTGTACTTATAACTGTGCAAAGAAAAAAGCCCATCGTATACATTGAACAAACCTATTTTTGAGCTTTTTTTAAAAAGCTCTTCCTTCACCGTGTTGTCTGGTTTTCACTGAATAGTGTGACTTTCTTTCAGAGAGGAAGCAGGTGCTTAGAAAGTATTTGTTTTTTGCAGCTGGGGGTGGGGGGAAACTGCAGGATGTGTGGCCGTAGCTCAGCCCCACTTTGCCAGGTTCAGAGAGCCCCACTCTCAGCGGAGCCGCTTGCGCTGAGCATCCCTCGAGAGCCCAGCCTGCGAGGCAGCAGGCTGCAGTTCACCAGGCCTTCCCGCCTCAGGCCGGGCTGCCAACGCGCTCCTGCGTGTGCACGCCGGCACACGCAGGCTGTCCCTGCAGTGTGAAGGGCTGCAAGCTGTCGTCTTTACTTTTTCTACCTGATAAAAAGCAGAGATAAGAGGGAAGTTTCTGAGGTGACAATAGGGAGCTGAAAACAAGTGTTGCTGTCAGCCAGGTTCCGAATACAGTACTCTGTGCCTTTGGGAGCCTTGCAAACTTTTGCTAGACTTGAAAGGGGTGGGAAGGGACGGGAAAGGCAATATCAACTTGCTTCTCTGTCCTCTCCACCTCTAGACTTCTTCTACCCTTTTTTTCCAACTTGGGTGAAAGTGGTGACCAGGCTGTTTTTGAGCAGGGTTTACTAGCTGTTACTTTCTTTCCAGAGAAACCAAGCTGAAATCAAGATTTGTTTCTCCTGATTCACAGGCTTTTCAAAGAAATAAACACAGGTAATCAGTTTTAACTAGAAATTTATTTTATCTCATTGTTTTGCCAATACTTTGACCATGTCATAATAGCTGTGGATGAAATGCTCTTCCATTATGCAGGACTTACAAAGCTGGGGAGAGTCTCCACTAGCCACCCTCACTTTCCTTCTCTGACAGTGGTTTGCACACTTGCTGAGCCAGGGTGGATGTCTGACATGTGGCTGAGGCATCTATGCCCAGACTGATGCTCCATGTGACCTCAGGGACCAGCAGTGAGAGGGAGCACGCTAGAGATGGACCGATTTCCCATCTGACCAGTGACAGGAGACCCCTGGGGCAAAGCCAGCACAGAGTGGAGGAGCTGGGGTCAGCTGCTTCTTGACACCCTACATGGGAGCGCCTGTCCCCTGCATAAAGCTGAGCCAGCAGAGAACCAGGCTCTGTGTTGTGATGAGGATGGAGTCTCCATACCCTGAGCTAGTCTCTCATTTCTGCTTTGCCGTGCCGTGACTCCAGAGTTCATGAGCTTATGCTGAGACCTGAATTGATTTATTTATTTCTAGCAGCGATGAGGCAATTTACAAAGGCAGTAGAACATGATATATGATCCATACATCAACCATCATCCCCACTATACTGGGACAGTGCTGAGACAGGAGTCTGGCACACAGCAGTCTCTGACCCGCATTACGCATGCAGTCACTTGTTTTAAGCCTGCTTTACCTTTCCGAGGAAGAAACATTCATTTTCTAAGTGCTTCAGAAATGGGTAACTGCACCCCATGAGGGTTTATCACTTCCTTTAAGCCCCATGCAATGAATAACCATGCAAGTTCTTGAGCATCTTACTTTTTCGTGCTGGTGCAGCTTGTTCTGTGCCTGGGCAGCAGATGCTCTAGCCATCTCTTTTGGTGTGCAAAGCCTGTGCGTTACCCCTGCTTGCAGCAATTAACCTGCAGTATTTTAGTGTGTAACCCGTGAAGACTTTTCTCTTTAAAATTGCCACTGTGTTGTGTGAGCTGTTTGTGGCAGCTCCCGTTCCCCCACAGATGGCTGCTGTTGCTCAACACCAGGGCTGCCTGAGCGTGAGCCGGGAGGGGCCGGTGTACCAGGCCGCCCCCCTCAGCCACGCTTTGCACAGGCCCCACTAAACGGAAGGGAAAAAGAAAAGAAACGGGAACTTCTTTTTGGAATGGCGTCATAGCAAAACTGAGAGAAGAAGTGAAATTTAAATAAAAATGGCTGGTTTTAGTAGAAAGTGGTGAACTTGCTAACCTTGCAGTGAGCAGTTCCCATGCTGCGGTTGATGGAGGAATGGCTGGATTCGGTGCAACAGTTTCAACTCCTCATTTCCAGTCACTGATCCATATTAAGTATCAGCCAGTGTTATATGAAACATTCCCTTGGTATCTTTCGATGCACAAGGAAATCTCAGACTACCTCTGGAGTGAAATTTAGCCAAATAAAACTTCTTAAGCCTCAGTTCTGGAGTTATTAGTAAAACATTGCAGGAAAGAAGGTGCAGATTTGTACATCCACTCTGGTTAGTATGACATATCACATATTATTCTTAGCCTAAAAACAAATAGCACTTTGACTGTTTTTCTGTGTCTGCATTAGATGTCAGAAAAAAGAAACCAATACCAAAAGAGAAAGAAAGAAGAAAAGGAATAAATGCCAAACTTCATGGTTGGGAAATTGCACTTTGCAACTGAAATTTCCCTCAGAAACATCTGACGCAATAGAAACATGGGGCTGATTTTCAGATGAATAGTTCACGCGATTTTCACTTACAAAGGCTGATAGCGGCACAGTGGGTACTCACACCCATCAGGGCTTTCAGAAGTGGGTGGGTGGTGAGCTAAAATGGCGAGTCAGGAAGTTTTTTGGCACCAACTGTAGTGCAAATCTGTCCTGAAATCCTTATTAAATTCTAGGAAGAGAATCTGCTAGCTGGTACCTGTGGCCTAGCACGAACTGCCAGGCACTCACCAACTCTTCTCTGGTGGGAAATAGGCCCCGAGATTTCCTCTGGTTTCGTCACTGTGTCTCCCATACATGGTCAAAATCAGTTTTGATTGAAAGAGGAAACCCTGTTTAGAAATTGCAAAAGGGAAAAAATGGGATAAACCCAAGCGTTGTTCTGTAGTGTATATGACTAACCCATAAAGGGTGCACTGAGTTACTGTTTTGTTAGGAAAATAAATTAAAACTACAACATACTCCTTCACAGCCTCTGTAAGGTAAAAGTTCAGTGACCCACACGTTAGAAAACAGAGTCTCCTCTCAAAGAAATGCAGGACAAAGTGTTTCTTCAAATATCAGTGAAAAGTACTGTACTGGACGTTCAATAAGCTTCCCATCCTCAGGACAATATCTGCATCTGCTGCTCTGGAACAGGAGAACATTTCATATTCCTTAGACAAAACTAGGCTAAGATGGAATTACAGCTGGGAGCCGATTAATGAACTCCAAGTAAAACATATTACAGGACCATAGCAATTATCTATCAAAACCAAGCATGCTAAAGCTCTGGAAAAATCAGACTTGCAGGTAAATGAAAAACACATAAACAAAGAGAGACCCTGGCAGCCAAGTGCAGCAGGGATGAGAGTGCCTCTGTGAATTTGATGGCATTCTGGCACTCCAGACCCACTATTTCAGAGCTGCACCTCAAGGTGCAACCCTTTCATCTGCTCTGTGTTCAGGTGTTGGCTCCGGAGCCTTGTTCTTTCACAATTTTCCCCTTGTTTAGATGAAAGTATGTGTGACAAATGATGCTGGTTTATTTTCATCAGGACTAGACGTTATCCTGGACCTCTTCCATCATAGCCTGTATAGACACTAGAATATGTCCATCCAAATCCTCTAATTTATGATTAGTTCTATAATAAGCAAGGTCAACTATAGTATCTTTATACAGGAACTAAACCCACTTAAATCTTCTCTTCATTTATGTGGTCCAGTGTTAAAAAAAAACCTGAAAAATAGAACAAAGCTTTAAAATTAGCTAGCTGATACCAAAAGAGGTACTAAGCCATCATAAACAATTGCCAAGCTGCTTATTAAAAAAGTGTTCCACCAGGCTTCATCCCAGCACACCAAATCACTTCAGCATGTATTCGTACTGATGGAAATTCTCATGTGTTGAGCATTAACTACATACTTTTGTGCTTGGTAGGATCCTGCCTTATCAGAGCAAGCACCACTATGGCAAGTGAGCCTGCGCTGGTGGCACTGGTGTTAGTGAACAAGCACTGCAGGACTTACAGGCTGCTGATTCAGACAAGGACATCGCACGCTGTTCTTTCCCAGAGATGGTTATAAGTTTAATTCCCCACCAGACACTGTATTTTATCATACACTGTAAAAGGTTCCTTTATGATTTGTTCTAAAAGCCCTGAGTTACCCTCTATGTACTGAAATAAGGATTGGAATACAGCCAAATCATAGTAAACCAAATCATTAGCTACATTTGCACTATGCTGAATACGTAGTAAATGGGGAAAAAAAAAATGCAGGATTTGCTGCATAGTATAACTCTGGAGATTTCACAATTAGAAGGACTAATTTGCCTTGTTGGAGATAAGATTATTTCCAGGACCCTAACTGGAAACGTGCTTGCTCATATTCAGATGATTCTATCCAACTGGACAAGCGGCCCGTTTGCAATACAAACTTGACTCATGTGGCCAGTACTGCTGGTACGAGGCTGTCACATACACTGTAGTCCTGAGCACAGCCACCTCAGAGGCCACCTGCACAGACCTGTCTGGAGGGCTACCTGAGGGCTCCAGGTACTCCTGTGTAGTATGTAATAATATATGGAACTATCTTGCAGAGCGAGATGCAATTTTGCCTTTTAAAGGAATTCTCTGATCCCTATCACAATTATTTCTTTCAATTTGACAAGGATGAGGACCTCACATCTGGTTGTATTTCAGAGCATGGCAGCACCTGGTGATGAGTTGCTAAACCCTTTCTGTAGTGCAAGTGGTAGTGGTGGGGAAATGTCGTACAGAAGGAGGAAATCTAACCTGGGAGGTTATCGTTGTGGATGAGTACAACTGCTTGCCTTTGGGCGACGAGTTTTACATGAAGCATTTAAAAAAGACTCAGATGAAAAGTTTGTACTGTGGCACTCCAGCTTCTGTCGTAGATTTCTTCTTCCCAAAGAAAGAATTTGTGATGTCTTGAATTCAGAGCTGCACTTCAGTTTGCAGAGGGTAAGGTGCTAGATACTCCTTGCAGAGTGTGGCTTTCTGGGCATGGCTGGATTGATCAGATAGCGGCAGATAGCCATGGCTCAGGAAGCGTCACCACAGTGCCATGCACAGCAAAGCACGTGGCAGAAATTAAAATCAAGTGTCTCATCCAGCTATAGAAGTGATATGCTGAGGTTGGACAAGGTTAACTCACAATCTTTCATCCCTTTCTGGCAAGAAGCAGCTTCCTTTCCTGCGCATGAAAATGTCAAGGCTCTTCTGCCTCACGTAGCTGAAGCTGCCTTGGGAAGATGGCTGCTGCTGGAAAGACATTGCAGAAGCCACAAAGGGTACTGTTAGACCTTTTGCTCCCAACCCCTGCTCCCTAGGCAAAGACCGGGGAAGAGAGGAGGGCTGCTGCTGGCTGTTCCACTGCTGGCCATAGCTCCCTTTCCTTGCTCAAAGTTTGTAGCTGTCCACTGTCTTTTCTCCATAACCTGGACTTTCTTTGCGAAAAAAATGTAATCAGGATGACAGTAGAGATATGTCCATGGCAATCTGTCCCCTACATCATCCTGTATCTTTCCAGTGGTCTCCATATCCATAGTAAGACCTTGCCTGACCTGAGCTTTCTAAGCATGCCATCACTCTGCCTTTTAAAAAATTTATAAAGCTTCAGATTAGAAGCAGTTATATCACCTTTTCATATTAAAAACAAGTTATATCTGGCATTAATGGGAAGATGGACCCCAAATCTTTTGTGTTTGATGTTTTCTGGTGCCCAGACACAGCTTATGGTGGGTTAGCTGGCATGCCTTGTTCTTTGACATAAATGGCTCGCTCACCCAAGTATTTACTCTTGGGTGCAGTTACTAACAATCCCACCTACTTCATACTTAAGGAGCCAGGATCACCATCCATCCCCTAAGCTCCACTTCTGCCTGCTGATTTAGGAATAACATCTCCATCCACGCAGGGATTTCTTTAGACCCAACCCTTACCAGGCTTGCCTGGTAAGCAGTGTGAGGTGCTGGAGTCTGAACCCAGAGCCCTGAAGTGAACTTGACATGTGGATGGATCTCACAACCAGATAAAAGGGCTAAGGATGGCCAGGTGCCTCCTACAATAGTCAAGGACAAGACTGGGTTGGCCTCTGTGTTTGCCACCAAGAAGAGCTTTTAGCTCTGCTGCTGGCTGCAACTCAGTAGGGGTTGAGCAGTGGAGTCACATGCCATACCAGCCCTTGATATGAGGAATGGCCCCCTCTGTTGTAAGAGGGCCATCCAGGAGGGAAGGCCAGGCCAAGCACATGCTGAAGTGCTGAGAATTAAAGTGGACACTCAAAACAGCTGCTATTTAGGTGGTGATTAGGGGGAGGAGATAAAAGGCCAGTAGAGCTCCTTATTGAGAGCTGCTGCTGGAGAGTTTTGGTGAAGGGGTTTTGTGGAAAGCCAGCAACAGACAGGAACCATGATGATAAAGGTAATGGATTGAGCCATGTATATTTTTGGCATTAGCATGACTATGGTGGGATACGGGATGTGATTGATTTCTCGTTATGTTGTTGCATTATTAGCTCAATTTGTTGCTTCTTCTGTTGTGTCACCTGCTGTGAGTGGGTCTGTTGCTTCATGTCTTCCCCCAGTTATCAGCCGTGCTGTGTCATTTCCACATTCCATGAAGATGGACAGTGGAGTCTGCATGTCTCTTTGCCTGTGTTTTCTGCTGATTGCCGCATCCTTTGTTCTAGGGCATGTAATTGGCAAAACATAGTGTCTCTGGTTGGCTATTGGGCTTCCCTTCAGTTCACTTCTTAGAAAGTACAAACCACGCTGAAAAGCTTGCCTTAGAAAGTGAAAAACCTGCTCCTGGGCAGGCCCTGAAAGTCTGAGTGTTAGCACCACATTGTGAAAGCTCAGAGGTGGTGGAGCTGCTTCACAGCCCTGGGCGGGCAGCAGATGAACAGCGGTGGCATAGCACCCCAATCCCATCCTTCTGGCCTCCTGTGGCTTCACTGTAAGCAATCGGTATGTAATCACCATGCAATTTAATCACATATTACATTATGAAGCAGAGCCAGTTTAAAAATGTTCTATGGTGTGAGCCCAAGCTCCCCATGCTGCGTGCAGGGGGGCTGTGCAAGGCAGAGTGTCTGAGCCTGGCTGTGATGGGTGCCCAGGCAAGAGCATCACCCAGAAGAACATGAACCGAGCAACTAACTAGTTGCTGCAAATATTTTGGCAGATGCCAGTGAAGACACTGCTGTGGGTTGGTTTAACTCGTATTCTGGAATTGAAATTTAACAGAAAGGGATGAAGAAGAAACTGTACTGCTGTGAGCTTCTTGGCAAAGCAGATTTGGATGCAAAGCAGATGCATCACAGTCTGGACCAGAGGATGCGGAAATGGGTCTTATTCCAGTGATGAGCAGAGGCAGCCACAGCAGTGACAGCCCCCTCGAGCGGTCCACCTCAGATAAGGTATAAGAAAGACAGACATGGGGTCATCCTCAGGTGGGGACACTTCCCCTACCCTGTAAAACAAAATGTTTTTACCATTTCTAAGATTTCAGGAGGTGATGTTCAGCTGTTACAGAAAACTGTGCTAATGGCCCGCAGTCTGAAGACTTTTTACTGTTACCTAGTAGGCCATGCTTTTAACAGGGAGCCAAGGAATGTTAAGATCACTCTTACAATGTGCATCCTCAAGGGAAACTAATCATCAAGGACTTGTTTTTTGCCATATGAGACTATCCAATGACTGGTATCCAATTGGAAAAAGTGCAGTTTCTGTCAGAAGTCTTGAATCAGATGGTTTCATGAGCATAACTTGCAGACACAGTCTCTGTACCTTCCACATTCACCCACATATAAAGGTTTGCAGATGGTTTACGTGATGTTATGGTCCATCTCCTGACAGCTGCAAGATGCTCAGGTTGTTTATAGAGACTAGAAGAGAACAAGCTCCACCCTGGCCCCTTCCCCACCTACATATGAAGCTATATCTGGAACAAAGCATCTGATGTCTGCACTGAACCTCATCAACCTCACCTCTACTTGCAGAGCTGAGGACAGGAGGAAGCAAAAGCAGAGACTACAGGACCTGAACACAAGTGCAGATGTTCACTTGAGGCTTCTTCCAACGCCCCACTCTACAATGTAACTTTAACCTTTCCACTGTGATTCTAGTTGATACCTCTTTTAATATGAGAGAAGGCACTTTATGGAAGTCTACAGCTGTGCATCCAGAACAGATACACTAAAGAATCTGTAACCTTAACATGACAGGAAGAACCTTTGTCATGCCAATGCATCCCACCAGCCTTTCTCAGATTTGTCATTACTCAGCAACTTTTGGTGTTCAGACACATTGCTGACAGCATTGTATGAGCGGCTTAAACAGGAGAACCTGTGCTCTGGATAATGCCGATGAAACATGATGAATTTTTCCTGGGAAAAGGTTTTCACCAAGATTAGCCAACAGAGCTGTAGAGTGACCTACCTCAGAGGAAAATGCCACACATCAAGCAGCAAGCAGGAAAAAGTCTTGGCTAAGTGAGAGAAAGGCTTAAGAATCAACATTACCTTCTGAGGGAAGGGATAACTATCATGTGGGCTTCTGTTTGCAAATGCTATCTGCTGTTACGTCTAATTTATTTGACAGCAAAGACTTCTGCCTGGCCTTGCAACAGCTATGAAACCTAAGACTACCAGAAAAATAAAATCTGGAGCTTGTACTTGGTGTGTACTGAAGGCACTGCTCCAAGCTGCTGTCTCTGATGGGTCAGCCTTGCTCTGCTGCAAGGTGTGATGAAAGCTGACTGCATTGTGAAAGTTGGTAAGGTTGAGAAGCTTCATCTACAGCTGAAAAGATTACCTAGCTGACTGATGTAAGAGATTTTCCCAATTTCCAGGAATTAATTGTGAATAGTAAGATCAGCTGGCTGGTTTTGTGAACACTGTATTACCATCTGGGAAGAGCAAAATGTGATTGAAGACTCCAAGGGGCAGCTTGTTCAGGATTTCATAAGGGGCACAAATTCTCTTGGGACTCTGAAAGCAAAATAAAGATCAGATGCAACTAACCAGGACTCCAGCTAAGTCCAGAGCAACTGAAAGGTCCATCTAGGTTTTTTGAGCCACAGAGGTCAGAGATGGATTTTGGGGCACTTCTTGGCTGATGCCATGAAGAAGTGTTACAATTAAGAGACCGGAGAGCACAATATCACTTCAAATAAGTGATCATGCTGCAGATATCAGAAATGGCATAAAAGGCAATGAGCTAAGGTCTGAAGTATTGTCTTAGTGGGATGTTAACTCAAAATAAGTGGAATATGGGGAGGAAAGGGAAGGTCAAAAAGCTTAGTCACAGAAATCCTATGTACTTGTAAGTTAAAAGCATAACAAGAAAGGTGCAGCCACTAGAGGTATAAAGATAAACGCATTAATCTTGATGTTACTTGACTGAGGAGGCCTGAAACTTCAGATATACAATACTCCCTGTTTCTGTATCATAGTGGATATTGCTATGAGCCATGAACATTTTGTTCACTTTGGCACTGAGCAGATGGCAAGAAACTGGAAGAGATTCAAACAGTAGACATGATTTAAGAGACACTGGAAGAACTGGCTTGAGAAACAAGCACGCAGATGTAAAACTAGGGATAGGAAATGTGCTAGAACTATTTAGAGAGTATAAAGCCAGCAGGAGAGGGGAACTATTTAGTTTTACACAACAGAATATAAACAAAATGAATGTACCATGAGTAACCAAGGGCTCTGGAAAATTAATACTAGCTGATCTCCCTGCAGTGTTTTAAGATACCAGTCCTTTCCTTACACCTCTGCTACAACTAGGGCAGCAGCAAGGCTGGCAGTGCAGCCTCCCTTCCCCTGGTAGCTAACTGCATGGCAGATTTAAATCCTCCCTGCTTCCAGGCTAAAACTGCACACCAAACCATGAGCTCAGGTGACAGTGCAGGTCTGCTACCATTGTTTCTGCCTCAATATCTTCATCAAGGCAAGGATGGAAAGGAAACTGAGTGGCAATTTCCACTGTTCCCTCAGCAAGAATTTACAGCTATGAGGAACCCCCACCAGCAGCTTCTCTGCCAGGGACCTCAATAAATCCATACAGAGGTGAGTTAAGAGGAACAAACACCGTGCTTGGGTGGATGTCCCACACCAGAACCCCCCTTTTCAGCACAGCCAGCTCCAGTTTGTACTGTACATGACTTTAGTTCCGCCTTGCAGCTGCCTGGCCAGCAGCTGCTGGGCATCACTTCCCCCTTTGGCTGTTACATCCAGTTTGCTGACAGACTGTGAGTGCCCAACAACTTCAGCTGATCTCTCTTGATCCTTAACAAGCCCTGTGCACAGCAGGAGAGATGACTAGCAGGAAGCATGGGCTGCCTCTACAGGGAAGCCCATGCCTCCTTGAACTGCTGGGTGCTGGCTTTTGCTCATCACCTTCACGACATGCATGTGCACAGAGAACTGGCAACATTTTGAGCATCCTTGCAGCCCTATTCCCTCCCTTTTTAACACTCATCTCCGTTTCCAAAGCAGACATAAAGTTGCAGATGCCCACACTGAGCCCATGCAAAATATTTTATTGTGTTCACAGAGGAGCTTTTCTGTGATGCATAGCTTGTACATGGCTGGTGGCAGTTTGTGGGATGCTCCTGCCTGCAAGGCCTGCAAGAGAGATGCTGGGCCCTGGGCGAGATGCCTATGTGTGTTCTCCCACACCCGTGCACCTGCACACCCCTGTACTGGTGCATCCGTGCACCTGGGACACCGCAGTGGCTCCTGCCAGAGCTGCAGCAGCACAGTTTTTGCTGCCTCCCGTTTAGTGGCCATGGCAACTGTTGTTGTGTAATGAAGTGTTGCCAGGATCTGAGCCAGGCGCAGAGAGCTTCATGAAGGAAAGAAAAAAACCCCAAACAACCAAACCAGGGAAAGGCATGATGTCAAGCCATTGAAATCCAAGAACCTCTCCTGCCTGGCGTCACACATGCTTTTCATCATTGGCATGCTGAAATCCAGCCTCCTCGTGGCTGACTCGGGTCCCAGCAGCTGAAGAGTTACTGCTAGGAGCAGCACACGTGCTTGTTTTCTTTCTCCCCTGTGGTAAACAAGAACAAACTGTATCCACTGTTCATCTACTTGTTCTTTAAGGAAGTGTCTTGGACAATGAAACACGTATCACTAAGCAGCTAAGCCAATAGAACAGGCTATGTATTGCACGATACCAGGCTGGAGCAATTTAAATACTTGTTATTTTGACCCAGAATTGTTTGCATTTACTTTGCTAAAAATCCTTTCACTGAATGACAGAGGTTTTTTAAAAGTGTCAGACCTTGAAGGTGTCTCTTGGTTTGTCTCCATGAGGGACAAATTCCCTAGGGAAGCAGGAAGTTCAGATGCAGGGCTGCCTTAGTCCTTTCTGTGCCAATCAGTTCAAACCCAGGAACCACATCCCTGCCATGGTGAGCCTTTGCTGGGCAAGGGCTGTGCCAGGCAAGCACGCTGGAAATACCCTGTGCCCTGTGGAGCTGTAGCTCAACTACTTTTTGTCTGGTCTGTCTCTGCCTGCCTCTCAGTGTACAACACATATGGGGTCAGCACAAGGAAAGGCAGGGAATGGACATGGAAACAAATACATAACTTTTTTAAAATCACAAGATGGGTATGTAGGAACAGAAGCGTGGGAGCAAGCGCTCACTGCTTTTAATCTTTAATTCCCAGTTTCCATGAGGGCATCTCACCTCTGCAGCCTAAAGCTCTTGCCAGGCTGGCTTGTGACAGTGGGAGTTGGGAGGAATGAGGGGGAAATGGGGAAGGAAAGTTGTTTTCTAACCAAGGGAAGGGAAAATTGCCTCTGTCCCCAGCCAGAGAAATAAGAGGAAATGTTGTTTTTTCCCCAGGCAGTTTCTGTTGTCTTCGCAGGGCTTTTGGTCAACACAAGCCTTAGTTACTAGTGTTTGTGAGCTAAATGCTCTGAGGCAACAATGCTACAAGAAGAAAATATGCTAATAGAGCTTTTAACTAATTTCAAAAAGTACCTTGGTCAGGCCTGTTTCCCTGCGACTGGTTTCTCTTCACCATAAAACTGAAAGTGCCTGCCCTGCCCCGTTGTCTGAGCTCAGGACAGCCCACAGCTCCTAGCTTCTTGAAGGTTACAGTCATAGCTGCTTTCTCTTTTAATAACAATAAAACCCACAGAGCCACCAGTCTTCCCCAGCAGGGTCCACTGGAACACCTCTGTCTGCCTAAAGAGTCAAGTGCGGTGAGCAGGGATGGTCCACCTGAGACGTTAACCCCCTTCCAGTGCTTCTGGGACAATGGCAGGAGCTTAAGGTGGGAGTTTTCTCCCCATAAAACCTGGCTCCTTTCAGCTTGTGTAAAAATATATTTATGGTAAAAGGGACTTTGTGCAAATATGCACCAGCCTGCCCTTCCATTTCTCCCTTGCTGTTGCGATGCAACATCTCCCCTTCCTGCAGGGGAGAAGGCGGCCAACAGAGTCCAAGGCTGGCCCCAGGAAGCTCCTCCATGGGTTCGCACGTTTGTAGTTTAGAGCAGAAACACTCGTGGGTTTGGGCTGACATCTAGTGTCGGCATGGCCGAGGCCAGAGAAACCAGCGGACTCTTTTCTCCCAATGTGTCAGTGGTGACCTGCAAGGAAGAAGAAAGTTGACCTTTCTTTGGCTTAGTGGTTCTAATTTAGTTAGAGAGCTGACTCATAAGCCTAGAAGTATCTTTGTTCCATTAACTACTGAAGAAAATAATAGTAATGGGACACATTAAATATGTGAACAAGTAGCCTTAAGCCTGGAAATCACAAAAACAGCTTGAATTGCTTAGCTGTGCTGTTGTCTCCTCATTTTGAAGCATCACAAAGACTAGCCACTGGTCTTGAGGAGTAGAAGTTGTTTATAGGGAGGAAGACACTTGATGACATACTCTTGAATGATTTGGTATGATTTCAAAAGCATTTGATATGGTGAGTTTCGGGAAACTACACTGTTAACTACCTTGATATGTCATTATTTGCTTGCCAGCCACATTTCATGCTGCCTTATCACTTTCATCCTCCTCTAACCGCTGCAAGATCTTTCCAGAAAAAAACAGTGCACAAATTCAAATCAGTTCACTGTCTTACTGTCTCACTCCTGAGACACGTTCCTCAGAGACCTTCGGTGTTTTTCAGAAGTCATTTGGAGACTGAGCCCCTCCATGGATGTGTGGAGTGTGAGAAGGATCTGAATTGCTCAGCTGGCATAAAGAGAAAGAGAAAAGCTGGTCGTATGGATATTCAATACCTCTCCAAACTCTATATCCAAGGACGAACTGGTAAAAACATGCAGCTCAACTGTGAAAATATTTCCTCAGAGATGCTTTGGGTACTTAAGTTCACCCAAAAGCTCAAGTTCTCAAGGCTGGAAGAATGACTGCACAAGTTCAAGGAAGAGACATTAACTGAGGATAATCAAGTGCAGAATGGGGCTCAGACAGTCCCTGAATTGTTGCAGACTGGGAAAGTATCTGGGAGAAGTATCATTAAGTGCTTTCCCTGTTTCCATACTGCCCTGTAACTATCTGGCTTTGACCTCTGTCTGAAGGAGGGTGCTGAGCTATAGATGACCCTTTGGTTGGGTCCAGAAGGGCTGTATTGGTATCACCCTATATCACCATCTACCAGTGTTTTTTTTAAACTTAGATCTGCCCTAACCCTTACACATGGCACAGGCAAAAAAACCTATTTTTGCAAAATGAAATATTTTGTGCTCTCTCCTAAATATACTCTTTCCCATATTCCCACCTTGGAAACCAGATATGATCCTTGGGACTACAGAAATTAAAAAAAAAAAAAAAAAGGGGGAAAAAGGGGGAAAGGAGGGGGAAAACAGA
>VWZK01013468.1:643675-686984 GCA_013396935.1 Baryphthengus martii | reverse complement strand
GGGACAACAAAAATTAAAAAAAAAAAAAAAAAGGAGGAAAAAAGGGTGAACGGAGAGGGACACAGGACAAACCTGCTTGGAGTGTGATTGGGAAGATAATTTTTATTTTTGCCTTGATGCCATTAGAAGAAATATTGCCATTTCGTGCAGAAAGTCACATCCTGTTCGGACACTCTAAGCAGAAGACCTGGCTTCAGTTTTATTTGACTCCCCATGTGTCTTTTTAGGAGGTCACCTTACCCCTATGCATCTCATTTCTCCACGATGGTCCCAATAGCAATGCCCCGACCGTCCCTCTTATCGCTCTAGGAGACAAAGGTCATCAGCTTCCCTTATGGTTACCCAACCTGCTTGGCATGGTGGGGTGAAGGTCCCAGTGGCAGCCTCAGAGGAATGATTCTATAGTTCTATGATTCTATGAAAGATAATCACATCCCACCTGGCGACCCCCAGAGCCTGGGCTCCCTCTCTGCTCCTTATCCTCTTTTTTTTCCTGGGCAGGTTTCCTTCCAGTTCTAATGGGCTTTTTATCCAAATCTGTAGAAATGGTCTTCAGGCTTACGAATATGTGAAGGAAGAGGAAAATGAGTTTGTGCTCTACTTTTCTCATGTAACTGGGAGGGAGTCTGGTGCAAGAGTGCTGTTTGTCAAAGTCAGGGGTGTTTAGCCAGAAGTCAGCTTTTTGGCACTCTGAAAGGGCACAGGTGGAGTCAGAGAGCAGATCTTAGCATGGTGATACTTCAGGCACCCTGCCATTGAAGTTTTGAGCTCAGGAAGTTCCCCACTAGTGCTTAACCATTCAATATCCAGTCTTTCCTTTCAGATTCCCTATCAAATAGGTGTTTCAGACAACCATGTAATTCAGACTTAAGCTCAGATAATGAAGGGCATCTTGTCCAAGCAGATGTTTGCTCTGTACATACACTTGAACCCCAAAAAATATGTGGAGATGATTTATGTAACCTTGAACCATTTAAGGACAAAGTATTCCCTCATATTATTCTAGCTGTAGTATATTTTACTTCATTCAGTGTTCATATATATACATGCCAGAATTTATAGCCACAGATCATACTTGATACAATCCCTTTCTTTTGCTTCATGACTACATTAATGATATTATTCTTTGTTGGCATCGTGTCACATGCAATCCCCTTCCCCAATATAAAACCAAAAAGGCAGAGAGTTAATCTTTACACGTAGAAATGACCACTGCAAACAAACCTCTGAAGGGATAGAAGCACTACACCAACTGCTCAGTCACTGAAAGCACCCATTATTGACAGATCTCCTTCTGGTTCGGCCCCTATGCTAAGGGGTACATTACTATGACAGTGGATACCCTGAGGAGAAAAGGGTCTCACATAATGTAAACAATGGATATCAAGGGTAATATAAAGGGTTTGCAGTTTTATAACACTTTTCCATTATACCAAGGCCATCTTAGCACTTGAAGAATTAGAGCCAAAAATCTTCTTCCCGAGTTCTCCTGTCAGGCAGCTGCTGCTGGAGGTGCCCACTTGGGCAAACACCGCCTGTGCCACAGCAAACCACACCAGGAGGGGCTATTCTGAAAGCACTGTTCAACTATAAAATCCAATACGCTGGCTCAAAAGAAAACAGAACCTACTTTTCTGTTGCAATCTTTTAGAGAGATTGCTGTAAACCACTACTGTTTTCGTATTTCATAAAACTGTATAATGCTTTTGTTTTGAGGAAAGGGATACCAACAGCTGCACAAGGGCCACGTGAAATGCAGCAGCTTTGGGTGAGTAATCATGAGTTTCTGCCTATAGGCGATCCAGAATGAAACTTGCTTCAGAAGCTGATGCTTTCTTTCTCTTCAGAAGAGCTTTCCTGAGCTTTTCTGAGTGGTACCCTATGGATGAAGTTTCTCAGCCCAACAAGCCCAGTTTAGCCCTCCCCTCATCTGCTGGGAGATGGTGACTTGCTTTTGATTCTTTCTTGTTGGCTGGTGTCAGTGATGCTGATGTGGGAGGCACTCCCCAAGTGGATAGTTTCCAAGGAAACTGTCCCACACTGGAGTATGAGCAGCCTTTCCTCTCCAGTTTCCCATGTTCAGCTTCAGATGTGCTCAAAACCCTGTCACTGTAAAAATGTTTAATGGCTCGTACAACTTATCTTTAATTACTATTCATCCAGTGTCTTGCTGACAGATGCTCATGTCCTATGTTTTAAAGTAACGTGCTTATAATTCATGTTTAGGAAATATTGGTCCAATTTTCCACTCACAGGTTACTCCTGTGGCATATTCCACCATGGCAGCAGCACCATAGCCGGCGAGGACTGAATGAGTGGGGATTGGCACCTGACCCCAAGGCACGGACAAGGGATGTGTCTGACCTCCATGCAATACTAATTCCCAAGTGAGGAAAGAAATTGGAAATCACCTTCCTAGTCTGCCACAGAGGCAGAACCACAAAGGATGCTGGAGATGCTGAGCATAAGATACCACCTGGGGAACAACACGGTGACTGGCAAGGGGCAGAGGGACATCAAATGAAAGGAGGCTGTGTCAGGGAGACCAAAGACAGTGCCACCCACAGTGACACTGACCTTTTTCCCCAGAGAAAGGAGCAGATAACTCCCGTGCTGTGCACAGAGCATGGAGAGCAGCTGGGCACAGGTGGTGCTTCCAAAGCAGAGCACCATCTCCTGGATGTGAGCTTTGGACCCAGAAGTGGGGACCGTGGTACGTCTCCAGTCCAGCTAGGGCAGAGGTAATAACATTTGGATGCAGTTTGGTATGCCCCATTAAAGCATCTTCTAAATCCCTGCCTGCAGTACTGGAAAAGTACTGGAAAGGACCCTGCCTGTTCATCCTGAGACTGCTGCCTCCGAGTAGGTGGAAGTGTTTCCAGCCTGTGAAGGAAGCTGCAGCTGTGCGGGAGTATAACAGAAATAAGTCAAACTCTGAATAAGCAGAGCAAACAAGCTCTTAACTTTATTTCTTGGAAAAAGAAGATAACAATTTTCAAATGTTTCTTGCACCTGCTAAATGCATTAGCAGCAGTGTTGTATGTTGAATGGACAGTCACAATGAAAGAAAAATAGCTTCTTTGTGTTGATCTGGTGTGCCTGGGACAGCCATTCAGGAGATGATTTACTGCTCTGTGCTGGAAGCTGAAGAGCCACACTCAGGGCTCACATGGCATGAGGTTGCTCTCCGTCGTTTCCAAACTTCCTTGAAAGAGTGAAGTACTTTGCCACCTATTTTCTCTTTGAAAAAAGAAATCAGAGCAGGGTTTTGCACATATTGGCCATGCCAAGGAAAATAAGTCCTTCCTAGGAACTGGAGGCAGTGGGCCACTGGCCCTGGAGGTTATTGCAGGGCATCCAGTTCCAGCAGCTGACAGTACTGTAGGAAATTTCAGAGGTTTATTTTGCTGCCATGCAGTGGATTAGCACATCAGCATAATGTCAGGAGGGAAAACACAGAAAATATGACCCATGTGCTATTAAAACAGATTAAGCAGAGAGCTTTGCTGGCATTGGGCTGCCCAGGGGGACTGATGCCAGAGGGACAGCCCATGCTTTTCCTATTCAGGGTCACCAGCTGCCTCTGCTCTGCTTGTGTGGCCTTGGTCATGCTTTTCCACTGTGCTTCATGTAGCTGGGGACATGCCAAAGGGGATGCAGTCCAGAGTCCAGTCCCACAGCCCCGATCAGTCCTGGCCTGGGCCTAACAAGAAGCCATTTTCACAAATAGGTTTGGACTCGAAAAAAACGTAGGGGAGCCATGGCTGCTCCTGACATGGTATCATCAGAGGAAACAGTGATGGCCTCCATTACTCACTGACAAAGTCCATGCTTCCTTGGAAACAGGGCAAAAAATGAGCTTGGGAAGCATGAATTTGTCCTCAGAGCAAAGTCCCCAGCTATGAAGCGTGGGGTCTGACTTTGATTTCGGCCAGTCAGGCAGCAGAGGTTTTGTATTCAGTGCAGTGCTTTGCCATGTCTTTCCATGGTCGCTGCTGAGAGTGAATGGCACGGCGTTTTGTCAAGATGCATGTGCCGGTTTGATGTGCTATTTGTTTTGGTGCTAAAAGAGGAATGATGAAAGAGGAAAGTTTTTACTGGTTAGCCTGAGCGGTGGAAAGAGCATGTTTCCACCTACACCTCTCTGTTGTTGGTCAGTGTGGTACCTTCCAGCCCACCACCTCTCCTCCGTGTCCCATGTCACCCTCAGGTTCCCCAGTGTAGCTACAGGAGACAGTATGGAAAACAAGCCCCTGAAGTGATTTGGTTCATGACAACCTTCCTTGCTCCCTAAAAGGATGATTGATCAGGCAGCTGAGGTTGGAGGGGTCCCAGAAGAAAAGTACCTTCCAAGGGAAGTGTCTTAAAGCCAGAAAGAAATCAAAACACTGTGGGTTCAGGGACCTGCTGGGAAGATGATTGCTCAAGAAACAGCAAGCCTTCCTACCATTTATTTCTCTTCATTTCAGGTAATCAGAGCTTTGTTTAGCTTCTTCTCAAAGAAAACCAGAGAGCCACCCAAAGCTACTTACACCCTTAACTCCTCTGAATCATTCCAGTGAAAGGGAGCAACTCAAGAGCAGCTCACTGTCCTGGCTGGCCAGTCAGGCTGAAGGACCAACTGTGTCCAAGGAGAGCTGTGCTGTACACGTGCTCTCTGCTTGCTTGTTTGCCAGCATACAAATGGACTGAGCTGGGCTAGAGGAAAAGCTGTGTTGCTAGAATATGTGCAAATAGTAGCACAGGCAAGATCTCCTCTGCTGGAGGCAACAAGGTCTCTCCACAGGCAGGAGATGGTCTCGGCAGTCCAAAGTCATTTCTGAGCAAGGGGAATTGGAGAGCACAGGCTCTTTAGGTTTCCAGCTTCTTCCAGCAGCATGACAGGGGAACTGTAGGTATTTCTAGGAAAGGTGGAGTCAGTTGCAAACATGTTGACTTGAGGATGTCCATACCAAGAGCAGAGCTTTTTTTTATGTCGACTACAGCTGGAACATTAAAGAGCAGCCTCCACACTGGGGACAGATTTCAGGAAAAGCAAAGGTATGATTTCACTCAGTGTATAATAAGCTCCTTGAACAGAGTGGAACAGGATGTCAAACGATGAATTATTACTGGAATTGGAAAATGTTATTATAAATCTCAGGACTGTGGCAGAAGAGCAGTGGTCTAAAGTCAAGGCAGCTCAGAAAGAGGGTGTGGACGTGGCATAGTGAATTCAGAACAGACTGGAGGCACTACACCATATCCACATCCCACTGAAGTCCTGCTGAAATCTGCTCTGGGTTGCATTAAGTCAGAGACAAAGGGGATGGGAATTGACGTAGTTTATCTCAGACAGAGACTTGTGAAGTACCCAGACAGAAAAATTGGATCAGGTACCCCCAGGGCTGAGGGCTGTCCTAGATCCTGTCCTCTGATAAAAGATCCCTGCAGTCACTGAGACTGGCTCAAGGCTTGAGTAATACGTTAACATTTCCTAACCCAAGCACTCAGATAGAGAACAAAAGTAATGCTGACTATGATGGAAAGATATGACCTTGGCCTTCCACGGGGAAGAACGTCACTGATGGTTTTTAGACAGGGGTGGGATCTTACCTGTAAGAAAATCTGACATAGATTTGGCTTTGCTTGAGAAGTTGTAGCTTGCTAATGGAGAAACACCTAAAGCTGGGAAATAGATATCATGTAAATATCGCTCTACCCAAAGCAAGGGTTGGGTTGTAAAACTTGTGTCTTCTCTGTGGGAGCAAATTCTCCGGAGGTGACTCAGCTGTTGGTGAGATGAGAACCAGACACTCATCATTTCTGCATGATAGTCAAAGCTGAGACTTTGAGCTGTGTCCTCCAGATGAGGGCTTCAATCTCCAGCATAACCTTACTGATGAAGAAGATACGATGACTAAAAGCCAGGATCAATGATATCAAAAATATGAAAGATAAAATGAACAAAGCATAGTAGCATATGACAAAAGCAACTGCAACCGCAGGCAGAAACTTGGAAGCTCTCTGCAATACAGGGCACATTCGCTGCAAGCAGCCTAGCAGGGGCCAGCCTTTGAGACCTAATTATAAATATTCTCAGCTTAGCTTAAATAACTACTGTCAGAAGAAAGGCCTTTTTCTTCATTAGGTCATGCTGCAAGCCCAACTCCCACAATCCTTAAGCACTGATGTCAGAAGTTAAAGCTGAACTCTGTATAACCTTTGGGCTATAAAAGATGCCGAATGTAAAATACTTGGGAGTTTTAAAATGACATTTTATGCTAGCCCTGGTTAGTTTGCTTTGTACTTACGCTAAGTTCAAACCAAACTTGTAAGTCTCTTTTGTGCTCCATGTAGAAGTGCAGCAGAAAGATCAAACATAAAATATTATTTTATTCTTGGAAAGTAAGCACATGGGCACTGGTTTGCCAGATATTTAGCCTCTCAAATTACCCCTCATTTAATGGGAAAATCTGAAATCCAAATACTTTGCTGAAACAGGTCTACATTTGGTTAGCACTAGATGACTGTAAGATTGTGCAAGATTGTTAGACCTCCAGCTTATACTTTCATCTTTTAAGGCTGCTGTTCAAGCAAGCTAATAACTGACAGAAACTGCTGTGCAAAGTGCTGGTGGATGTGCAGAATACCCTTTTGTTCTCTTGGAGGAGCCACTGGCATATGAATGGATGTGTTGAGTTCAGTGTCCTCAGGAGCACGTTAGTGTCACAACACAACAGGATTAGTAACACCTAGTATGTTTTGCAGATTATGGGTTTGTTTTTTTATACTAAATAAATTAACTAATCTGAATCAATTTACTTATTTTGCCAAGTTTCCATCCCACTCCATTGCACGCTGACCCCTGTTTCTAGAATTGCAGTAAACCCCGTCACCACTGTCCCCCACCATACATGGAAATGACCAGACAACGCTGTATCCAGTTCCGTAGGACTCTCTGGTTTTGCCATCCAGCAAACTTGATGAGGTGATTTCAACAGAGACATGGATTGTGCAAGGTTTCCTCAATGATGTAAAAACTCCTGCATTACAGGACATCCAGGTAAGCACAGTTTTGGGCTAATTAAGTAATAACGTGGCAGGGATACGCATAAAAAATGTTGGGGAGGTACTGGAGGTGGAGATGGGTTGGTTTCCAAGCAAAACTCAAATTTTTTTGAAGGCATGAAGACTAGTTTCAGTTGAAGACAATAATACCCTCTCCCTGAGCTGGACAGTCCTGTGAACAGGCTGATACACCACAGGGTGAGGAAGGAGGAGGTCTGCTGCATGCAGCCATGGGATGCCATCATTTGGTGCAGGCTTCCTAGTCTTTCCTGACCTGAGTTCCTACATATCTTCCAGTGGCAGAGGCTCACTGCATAGTGAGTTTAAGCCCACTGATGATCAGCTTATTTTTCTTAATTGCCTTCACAACAACTAGGAAATAATTCATAAACCTCCGTGGCTTTGCAGGGTTCAGGTTAAAATTGTTATTCCAACCCACACTAGCTATATGAAACGTGTTTGCCCCTGGGGGCATCTTTTTGAGGTTTGTTCCATGTGGTGCTTACAGCCTCCTTCCCACCTCAGCCCTGCAGATGTGGAACCTCACCGGGGCAGCAGCAGCTACCAGATTTAGGGTATGACTGACGGCATTCAGTGCCATTGGAAACATGTCACTCCCTGGTGCAGTCCCCCCAACCCTTTTCTTCTCTCCTTCACTATGAATGCCTGCTGCAGCAGTTCAGATCATTTGTGCATTTTGAGAGGGGGAGATTGAGCTGCAATTACTGCCCAAGAAAAAACATTAAGAGAAGGTGCTCTTGGAGGCCTGGGTGCTGGTCATTTAACAGCTGTTTTAAGAAAGGTATTAAGCAGAACACTTAAGTTCTCTTGCTGAATAAATACTCCTGTTCTTCACCTTCTACATGAACATAAAGTGCTGACATGGCTGGAGCCAGTGTTCTTAGAGTTTCCCAGCCCTGGGTGCAAACTTGATGAGGGTGCACTTGATCCCACTGTCTAATTGATGAAGTTACTGAACAACACTGGTCCCAGCACAGACCCCTGAGGGGCACCACTCATCACTGATCCCATCTGGACATGGAGTTGTTGACCACCACCCTCTAGATGGTGGCATCCATCCAGTTCCTCATCTGCCAAACAGTCCACCCACCAAATTTGTATCTCTCTAATTTAGGCAGAAGGATGTTGTGGAGGACCAAGTCAAAGGCTTTACAGAAGTCCAGTTAGATGACATCCACAGCTCTTCCTTTGTCCACTGATGTAATCACTCCATCACAGAAGGTAGCAGGTTAGTCAGGCAAGACTTGCCCTTGGTGAAGGTGTGCTGGCTGTCTAACATCACCTCCCTGTCCTCCATCTACCCAGGCACAGAGGTGAGGCTGACAGGTTGGTAGTTCCCAGGGTCCTCCTTTCTACTCTTTTTAAAACATGTGTGTAATGTTTTCCTTTTTCCAGTCACCAGGGTCATCACCTGACTGCCATGACTTTCAAATATCACAGAGTGGCTTAGCAACTACATCAGTCAATTCCCTCACATCTCAGAGATGCATGTCACCAGGTCCCACAGACCTATGTATGTTCAGGTTCCTCATCTGACAAGCCAGACAGCACCATCACTGCGAGCCCACGGAATTTTCTTTCCTTTCTGTCGTTGTGCTTGTGATTTATGCACGACCAAAAACAACAACCCCCCCAAAAAAAAAGGATTCAAGGAAGTGGAGGCAGTTTGCCAAAATCAGAAACCTTCTTTTTGCCAAGAAAGTTTCCTGAACAATATAAGTAGTTGAGGACCTTGTCTCAAACAAAGTTTGGATCAGTGGGGTGTCTCCTCATGCACAAATTGGTCCAAGGTATTTTCCTTCCTTTATGCATGCTTCTTCCTAAATAAACCTGGTCTTACAGCTAATTAGTGAGGGTTGTTGTCCCTAGACACCAGCTCAGGCTCTGATAGCTTTTGTAAGAGCATTTGTATCAAAATATTGTTGTGCTGGAGTCTCCAAGGCCATCTGGGCCTTTGTGCAGACAGCATGCTTACAAATGAATGTGAACCAAAGCAGATCAACATTGCTTGGCAGGGATGAAATGTATTGCTAGGGTCTGTCTCTGCCAAGCTAGACTGTTTGGCTGCAGTCCCACTCTTCGGGGGGATTGTCTGTCAAAACACAATTTGGTATTGTATGGTGTCATGGTTACATGGCTCACTACTCCTTTAACCCCTCTCAGGCCTTATGCTCTTGTTATTTGTCGAGTGGAAACCTGTGAATTCCCAACTCCTAAAGCAGACCTCCGGCTCTTGCACCTTGCATCAATTGTCTCTTGTATATCTGTACTGGTTCAGGTAGAGCTTTCCCTTAGGAGCTGTCAACCAGTAGATTGTAACCCTCTTGAAAGGAAGACATTATTTCTTAATGCCATGAAATGACAAGAAGACGTATCTTTGTACTACCTCCTGATGGAAGCCTGGCTTCTGGGCTTATCTACCTCAAAAACCTGGTCATCCTTTCAAGGTGTGAGTCTGGCTTGGACATTTAACTGACTCTCCCATCCCTTCATGAATGGCAGCTGCTGCTTCTGCCAAGCCCCGCTGGCAAGCCCAGAGGCCCCCCATTAGAGCACAAGCCAAGACATCAGTGTGAATTCCTCATGGGTTTGCCAAGAGATGTATGATTCTATTACCCATTACTGGATGTGTTTCTGAGTTCATTCAACTTAAGTACGGACATAATAAATTACCATAGGTCTTGGCCAGGACATGACACCACAGGCATCTCCAAGCCTATCACATATAGCACTGGTAGAGCTACTATCTCTGAGCACAGGTTCTGTAGGGCCACCTCCTGTCCTGGAATTTCAGTGAGGGGCAGCAGGAGGAGGACGTTCATATTCCCTTTGGGAGGTGGGTGAAGAGACCCCGCTGAGCTGGCGATGCCCGAGAAGCTGAGTGGCTGTCCCCAGGAGTGACAGGTGAGACGCACGGCCACGGGGGCCCGCAGGGGTCTGCAGCTGCCCACAAGGGCCCGCAGAGGCCCGCAAGGGCCCGCAGCTACCCGCGGAGTCCCGCAGCTGCCCGCAGGGACCCGCAGCTGCCCGCAGCGCTTCCCGCGCTGTCACGTCCCACTGCACAGCTGTGGCCTCCTCCCCGGCGGGCAGTGAATCAGCCTTGCACGGCCTGGGACGCCGGTGGAATGCGGCCCGACTGCCCGCATCACTCAGCCTTGTGGCTCTGCCCTCACAATGAGGGATTTCGGCGTTTTCCTTCGAAGTTCAGGCTAGACCATGCTGGCCTGCCCGGTTCCCCCAGGTGATGTCTGCTCCAGGGACTGGGCTGGGGGACCAGGACCTGTTACCATCCCCGCAGTCCAGCTGCTCTCCTCCAAGACACAGAGCTGTATGGATGGCTCCAGGGCTCAGCTGTCTCTGACATGAGGTGCAGAACGGCTATGTGAGTCTGGGTTGGTTTTGCTGAGGAAACTACTGCTGCACTGAGAAAATACATGAACTAAAGCCACGCAAGATGAGAAAAGTCAAAACAAACAGAATTTAAATTATCAAGATGATAGTGAGCAATGCAAGGCTCCAAAAGTAAATGATATATGAAAAAGGATAAATCATTGAAGGGCTGTTTCAGTCATTATCTTCCTCTAAGGATCCCTGGGATGCTGCTTAGAAATGCTCTGAGTCCTTGGCTCAGGTGTAACTCTGATGTGAGGGTACATCCCAGCTTCTGGGCTTCAAGAGGCATGGAAAAGGGGGAACACAGGAAAAAAAAGAAGGAAAAGTGTGGCTGGGCAAGCCATAGAGAGATAGAGAGGGAGATGACTGTCAGGAGTGCATTTAGTCCTCTGGCAGGTAGGAACTGTGAGGAAATTGCCTGAGAAGGTGAACACAACTGTAGACAGCTTAAGAGCCTGAGCAGCCCTGCTCAGGGGCAGGTCCCCCCTCCATCTCCTTCCACCTGCCTTGAACAAGTCTCTCCTACAGAAAAAGGCATCTTCTTTCCTGAGCTGGAAAGCCCTGTGGGAGAAGGGCAGGGACAGCACCTCTCCAGCCCATGCCCTGGAGACGGCTGCTCTGGTTTGTGGGCACTGGCAGTCAGTACAAAGCTGTGCAAAAGGCAAGCCAGGACGCAGCCGGGGGTGGGGAGGTTGTACAGAGGTAAATAAGCGTTTGGGGCGAGGGAGGCTGAAAGTAACCTTACTAAGCTTGCATCAGCCTGGTGTTTGGTAGGAGGTGACCAGACACATTGCACTTGCAATCGGGAGCTTTGTAAGGAGCAAACAGGGGTTCAGATGTCCATGTCAGGGTGGTGGCCAGCTACTGCAACCTTCCCCAGGATGAGATAATTCTATGAACTTCTTTTATTTGGGAAAACCAAACACAGTTCAAATAAAGTGAGTTAATACCTAATTATAGAGTGCAACAGGTGCTGTCACTGCATTAGAGGTATGTATAGTAAGGCTCCTGTGGCTGGCAGGCAAAGAAGCTGGAGGTGACTTGTGACTAACATGTGAATAATTTTTCATTTTTAATATGAAAATTGATACCTGTTAATATCTTGATAGTATCAACAGCCAGAAAATAAACATATAATCTGTTCTGTCTAATGCTGAAACCTAGATTTTTTTCTACTGGTACATCAGGAGCTGGACTAGTTGCACAGCAGCACAGAGCAAGTGGAGAGGACAGGGTCCTTCGCAGGGACACAAGTCCAGAGGTGAGCTTGCTCAGCCGGTGCTCTGAAGCACAGCTGTGCCACGGGACTGTCGGACCTCAACTCACAAACTCCCTCTCCCGAGCTGTGGAGATGCTTTGTCTTAATCTCAGTCTGCGTTTGTTTCTACCACAAGCCGCTGACAGAAAGATACGAAGAAAGTGGATGTTCAGACGGCTGGAGGTGTAACGCTTTCTTTTAACCACAGCAGCCCCTCTCGGTGAGACCCCTGCTAACCACAGCCCCGGCGCGGAGCGGGGCTGGCCGCAGCGAGGACCCGGCTCCCTGCTGGCCNCCTCCTCCTCGCCGCTGCCCTCGCCTCCCTCCTGCCGCTCCCCGCCGTCCCCTCGGGCCCCCGCAAGCTCCTGGTGTTCCTGCTCGATGGCTTTCGCTTCGACTACATCGACGACGGCGAGCTGGAGGATCTGCCGGGCTTTCGGAACATTGTGAATATGGGAGTGAAGGTGGATTACATGACCCCGGACTTCCCCAGCCTCTCCTATCCAAATTACTACACGCTGATGACGGGTAAGTACGTGCGTTTCTGTGCTGTGGTGCTCACCGGAGCTGCCAGCTCCCCGGGCCGAGGTGAAGGACAGCTCCCCGTGATTTTTGTTTCCAAAGATGATGTAAAAATAACACAAGGCATGCTGTTAGCTGGGAGTTTAAAAGCATCGTATTGCTTGTCTAAAACTTTCCCTGAATTTGGAAATGCCACTTGGAGCAGATTTTTGAAGTTTCCTGTTGCTTTCCCACAGTGCTGTCGGGTCCCTACCTGCTACCACTACAGCAGCACAGCCAACCAGGGCTCCCTGGTGGGAACACCGAGGGGGGCTACTGCACATAGAACACGAAAACAAGTGGGAAATGCACAGAAAGTGAACATGGAGCCTGCTCGGAGCCTTTCCAATTAATAAAGAGGCATGTAAACTGCGGGTGGAGAAGAGAACTTATTTTAAGTCAACAGGTCTGTTTTGGCAAGTTCAACGTTAAATTTCTGGTTAAACTTATCAGACTTTCTTCTCTTGCTTTTGTTCCCCTACAGTTTTTCTGAATGCCTCATGAGAGGTTTTCAGAAAACTGACATTTTAGTCATAGTCTTCATGATACTGATTTGCTTTTAATCAAAATAGAGCAACACATGATTATAGTGATATTAGGAAGGTTCCCAGGGTACAGCTGGGCCATTGCCATCAGAGAGAGACACCCTGGAAACAACAGCTAAGTGCAAAAAGAAAAATAAATTTCTGGAGTTTCCAACTGGATTTTTCTCTGGAGTTACTTAACAAACAAGACCTTCCACCTAATGAGGAGTGAGAAAATCTGTCCTCTCCTAAGACATGTGCCATCTTCTGCTGTCCTCAGAACAATACAATGCCCAGCAGCTTGCTGGGAAAGCAAAGAGATGCCTTTGTAAGACAAAAATCTGGCATCAGTTGTGTCCAGCTTGTTTTGAAATCGCTTAACCCATTCTTCCCTCTCTCTCAAGAGAGACTTCTTTCTTTTGCTCAGTTCTGAACAGAAAAGAGTATAAAGTGCCACAGTTTGGTTTTTTTCATGGCTTAGTGCAAATGCAACAACGCAGAGCAAATGTCATGACTGAAAACAGAGGTGTCGTCCCAATGCAGACCACGTTCCTTAGGTGTATGTAGGCAAACCAGCTCAACACTTCATGTGTGCACAAAGACTTTGGATAGAGTCGTTAAAGAGAAGAGGGAAAGCAATTGCTTTTGCTCCTTCCCGCATTTAATCATCACTCCCATTAAGGATGTATGCATAGAGTGAAGGCTATAATCAGCCTTTGGAGGAGTTTTGAAAACATCCTATTTTCTACTCACAAAGCAGGACTATTGTTTTAATTATGAAATGCCACTACTAGACTTTTCACATTTTTAGGGCACCAGAGTTTCTACTGCGCAGCTTGGAGCAATGAGAGAATCTATGGAGACCAAAGTTAACTCTTCTTGAAGGTCTCCTGGCCTTCATGATGAAAATCTCACTGCAAATACAACTTAAGTGCAAATAACAATTCACCTTCACAACACATGAGTCACAGCAGTGTTAAATAGGTCAGGAACCAAATGAGACCTTGCCGTTGAGTCACAAGGTTCAGAGTGCATCCCCTTGCCTTCTAAACTCTTTCTCAGAGAGCAGTTTAGGTGTGGCTGGAACCAGGCTTAGTCCCAGACTTGTTCAGCAGTTAGTATCTACTGGGCTTAGACCCATGGCTTTCATTATCATTAATACAGCACATTGTCGGTCACAGTGAAGATGTGTTGCTAACAAGGGCTCTCTCTGCCTTGGTAAGGAGGAATCTCTCAGTCTTAGGTAAGAAGTCTCAAACCTTGTGAGGCGCTCTTCCTCAGAGGGAGAATTGCCTGGGGTGCAGTCCAGTTGCAACTCAGGGAGCACTCAAATTGGGTTCGTCGAACAATCTGTCATTGGTAAAAGACTTTTTTGCTTTGAGGAGTGACCTTGAGAGGCACCCCAGCTCAAGGGGTGATCACCACCATGCAGCTATGCTACCTAGTAGGGAGACCTCAAAGAAGGCTCGCTTAGGCTGTCATGTTAATGGGATAAAGTCATTGGCTTGTAGTCAAATTGCATACAATGGGAAGATATGCATGAGACTCCTTGTACCCACAACTTTCTTTGTTTCTCAGTAGATGAGTCTTGGATGAACCGCCCCACTATTCATGCATTAATCGCATGACTGATGTTCCAAGCTCATGCATTGATGTTCACTGGGTCACTCTGCTACTTGTGGGTCATCTGGAGTTCTTGGCCTGACTACAGCTCAAGTCTTTACATCCTCTGGAGCCTGTATCAAACTACTGTTAGTTTGGTTAAGGGGGTTGAGTGCATCCGTCACACTGATGATCAAGAGCTATGGATCTAAACCAACAAACTAATGTGTGCTAATGTGAAGCATACCTACCCCATTTTGCTCAGATTAGGTGCTGGGTGAAGCACAGACACAGTGGGAGGGATGGGGCTCAGCCTAGGTAAACAAAAACAGATAAAGTTTGGAAGAGAAGCAGAGGGACAGGGATGATTTGCCTGTGGTCGTGTACTGAAGAAGCACCAAACACCAGAAAGTCACTGCTGGAGCAAAGGAATCTCACTGATGTGCAAATGGAAAAGTTGTTCTGTTATGAAAGTCCGGCGGCATGCAAGGCAGCCTAAGGTTTCAAATCCCACTCTTTGAAAAGCAGTCTTCTCTAACAACTTCATTCATGCCACCTTTCTCAGTTGTGGCTTCCATAGTGGCAAAAAGACTGGTTCCTCAGTTCCTCAGACTGGTCATTTTCTGAGCTGCCAGGCTGAATCATACCTGATGCCCTAGCTCTGCATGCTGCAGTTGTGGACCTGAAAGGTATGACATAAAATGGCAAACTAGGTAAAAGGAGCTGTTGCTGTTGCATGTGTGTCTGAAAGACCTTTGTGGGGCTAAATATGGACTTAGCAAGGGAGGGAAGAAGTCCAAGTATACGTATCCCAAAGGGCTCCCTTAATCACACCATGTGCTGTTTGTTTTGCAAAGAAAGAAATTAAGATTATAAACCACCTCATGTTTTTATCCCGTGGGGAGGTTTTAATTTTTCCCTTTCCCTGCCTTGGCCTGGTTCTGGAGGGAGCTCTTATGCCGAGCTAAATGGAAAGTCTGAGGTCTCACCCATAACTGTTGCGAGCATGCGTTACTGCTTCAGAGCCCTTCATGCCGTATCTCTTGAGAAAAGCTGCTCACACTTGAGGGGTTTAGATCTCCCTTACCTGCCAACCCATAGGTGTTTGGGGGGAGGTGCTGGGGGACTCTCTGCATCCCAGCTCCCCTGAAGGCCCCCGAGATCAGGGCACACAGGGGCCCCTCACAGTTCAAGCCCCAGCCAGCATAAACACTGGCCGATAGTATCACATCTGAGCTGGAAACCCGGGGAGGTTTTATTTTCCAAGATCCTAACTACAAAAGAGGTCTTTTCTGGCAGGTCCTCTTCAAGGATATACCTGCTGCCCAGTAAGCTGTGCAGCCCTGTGTCCAAGAGCCATATTTCTCTTGGCCTCCATGGGAAACAGAGGGAGTCCCTGCTCTCAGAGGTGTGGGAGGGAGGTGCTTGGAGAGGAGCCAGTGAGGGGCCTCCATGTCCCTCTTTGGACAGAACCTGATCTTAAATCCTTGGCAGAGAGACTACGAGGTCCCACAAAGCTTGTGGGTTGGAGGAGGAGGTTGAACAGAGGATATTTCTGTCTCCTGCACCCAACGTGAGGGCTATGGTCATTGCAGGGCCGTCCCACATTTGCTGTAACTCAGTGACAGCACGTTTGAGGCTTTTCTAAAATCCAGGGGTGGTGCATGGTGTTCTCCTAGCCACTGCAGCTCAGCCATACGTGTGCTATCACCTTCTCCTCCACATGGCAGGAGGGAGAGTGGCAACATGGCTGGGGTACCTGGGATGAGTGACAGTCAAGGTCCACTCTGCCAGGCAAAAGATTTTCACCCATCTTCCATATTTCTACTGTCCTTCCTCCACTGCTCACTGTCCATATTGGTGTACTTGACTTATGAGGGGCTTTGGTGGATGATATCACGGTCTGATAAATAGCCAGCCTGCCTCTGTTTTCCTCTGAGCACAGCAAATCTCAATATACACTGCAACTCATTTATTCCATGTTTTCTAGGAGCACATGGAATCCTCTCTGTTTGGAGAGGGCCTCCTCTGGGCTGATGTGCACATATACTAGTACATTTATTATTTGCTGCAAGAGCTCTCTTGGCTTGCAGCACAGCATTTCCACTCTCCATCCACTTGATAACCCAGAGGGAGCCCTGTCTGGTGATCGCTCTGGTGGATGCCTCTTTTCTGCTGCTGAGTAACAATATCCAGTCTCCAGCATGGTCCAGGAAAGGGTGCTGACAATTTCTGTTTAACAGTTAAGCAAGTTTTTGACTGCATAAACAATACCTGCATATCATCTAAGGCATAAAAAACAGAGGAAGTCCAACAAGGAAGTTTATTATCAGTAAGCATGAACTGAAACTATCTCAAATTCACTGTCCAAACTGAGAAAAAAAGCCAGAGGGACATAAAGAGCACGATGAGTGACAAAGGAATAGGATTTTTGATTCTTGCTCCTCTTTTAACCACAACAGATTCCAGCAGCTGCAAAGATTTAAAAGATTCTATTCATGACACACAGTTTTTAAATCACTAGCTTTCCATTTCTAAAATTCTGTATTGGGAAGCAACAGAGAATAAAGAAGTCTGTGGTAATACTATTAATTGGGAGGGAAAAGGCACTATCCCAGCAAAGACAGGCTGGAAAAGAGAGTGGAAACAAGGGAGGGTTTTTCATTTTCACATTCTTCATCTCGCTTTGTTTACTCACCGCGTGCAGAAAGGCTGCAACGCTAAGTGCCAAGATTTTTCTCTTTCACGCATACACAAAATGTTGTCAAAATCTGTGTTTGCTTTCTACCAGTTAAAAAAATGGAAACACTTTCAAAGTGGAGAACAGAAACAAGTTCATATGGTACAAACTGGAGCAGTTCTTTCCTTCTTGCTAGCTACAACAGCTACAACCTTGCAGTCCACAACTAGTATTAACAGCTGCCAGCTATTAACAGCCGTAAGTGAACGTTTACATACCAAAGTATTTCTTTGCTCAGAGCTGAAGTCACAGCTGCTGGACAGAAAACTGCCAAATTCTCATACCCTATATAATGGTGCCGGCAGCAGTTTTCCCATCGTTTTGTTCAGGCCCTCTGTAGTTCTTGGAGCTGCAGTGCCCAGCTGTGGGTGCTCAGGAGTCCCAGCACGATCCCTCAGCCCACCACTGCCACTTGGTTCAGGACACCAACTGACAGCTTGGAGAACCTGTTCTCCAGAGACACAAGACCTGCCTTCCCACACAAGACAACATCTGCAAAGCCTAAGCTGGATGCTTTGGAAACAACATTTGTGTACCCCATTCCTGGCCCCATTATGAAAGCAATATATTAAGAGTTTCACACTCTTGTTAAATGAATCCCCTCTAGAAAAAAAAAAAAAATACTACATATAGCAGAGATTTTTGTGTGCATTTTGATGTGATTCTACTTAGATTGCAGAGTCTTGCTTGGCATAGGCTAAGGTGTTTCTGCTTTGGATCTGTCTGGTATTGGAGGTCACAAAAAATTGGAAAGACTTTGCCAGTAAACTCTTCTGGAAACATAAATTGTCTGTGTACATCTTGCAGGTACTGTTTTTGCTTGGGGGCCTGCAGATGGCAGGGCCACTTTGCCCAGATCAGCACTCCCTCTGTGACTCCTCATGAACCCTGGTCTTCTCTTAAGGTTTAGCACACAGATTTTGAGTTTTTTTCCTCTGTGGTCTTCTTTTTTCAAAGCAGGGCAAATGAGACCCAGCAGGGGAAGAGCAGAGCAGGGCATGTATAAAACCAGGCAGGGATGAGCCATTCAGGATGCTCTGAGCACAGCAGGCTGGGTTCAGCCCTTGGGGATGGCAACACTACGATATCTGCTCCAGAGCAGGAATACAGTGCCGGTGACTTTAAAGTCGTGCTCTCTTCTGCCTCGTGGCAGGCAGCATGAGCAGAACATTTCTCAGGGCAAGTCATCCAGAAAATCTCCAGCGGGGTTGGAAGTGGGGTAAGGAGTTGATGAATGAGCAGGTCTGGATCAGCACGTAGGTGACTCTTCAAGCAAGGGTATAGCAGAGGAAAGACATTTTGGGGAGGGAAGGAGAGAAAGAGAACTGCATGTCTCACTTGGGCTATTAAAACCTACCTACCTTATGTCTGTGCAACTATCTGTGTGGAGGAACTTAACTCTCCCCCACCCTTTACAGTCTCATGGCAGTTTGTGCTTGCATCTGCCCTCCTGGCTCTTGTCACTTCCCAGGGAGTGGGGACACCATAGTGTGACATGGGAGGAAACCTCTCACCATAGCAGCAAGGCATGCATATAATATTACATAGTAGAGGACGTTTAGCTAAATGCATGTACTTATGTTTGTCATCAGGTGGATACCATGTGGGGACAGATTATAGTACCTTTGCTGTGTTGGCTTAATACACACACCGTGAGTTCTCTGATAAGCCTGATTTGCTCAGTGCAGAGATCGTTTACTGCTGTTTTCTTTGCCTAGTACACTAAGTATAGCATTGTGCATCTGCCACTTGCTGCCTCTCTTTTAAAAAAAAAGATCGTTGAGTGTCTCAGAAGAGCATTTTCTTTTGTAGATTGAGACATAGATGGTTTCTGTATGATGTATCGTGCCTGCTGGTGATCCTACACACCGTTCCTGCAGTCAGCAAAAGACCACCAAAGAAAGAAAAGGTTGTTCCTGCGGCAAATGCTACAGGAGCACATTATCTGGTTTCCAGATCTTACATACGGTTAATGTAGGGTGCACAGGGCTCAGTGTGACTGGGCTGTTGTGAGTGGTCAAGTGGCTGCATGTTTTGTTGGTTTGGGTTTGTTTTGCATAGATTCATTTGAATACTGGTAAAAGTGCCTGGAAACATGGGAATGTGATTTAGACAAAGCCAATGCTATAGGAAGTGTAGTGTTCAAGTAAACTATAGCACGCAGACTTCCAAATGCTTTTGCTGGCTCTCTTCCAGAAGGAAACAGCACTTATCATATTCCTGGGAGCTATACCCTCTTTGTTTTCCTCTGCTGCTTGAGGAAGGAGTGCTTTTTGCTACAGTTGCAGCGAGTTTGAATAATGACATCTGAATGCTGAAATTGCTTTTTGACCTGTTTCTGCTCTTAAGATAACATTTAATTATGAAGGAAAGCCACAATGAAGGAAGCAATAGTAAATTCAGTGTGTTATGTTGACTGTCTAACATTGTGTTGCTCTTTTGATAATCATTGAAAAGGAGATCACCAAAGGTCATTTTTTTTCAGGCTAGAGAGAGTAAGTTACAACAGGGGATGTAAAGAATTGAAGTTGTACAGGTGAACCAAAAGAAATTTGAGGTGACCTTAATTTTTTGTACAAGTGTCTTTGGACTAAAATTAGAGACCTTTTTGAACAGTATTTACTGATGATAAATATTGGGATGAGCAACCCAAGGAAGAGGTTGTTTAGTTGATGGTTGATGTCTCCCAAGGAGGTCTGAGTTCTTCCTGGGACACAGGCTTCAGGCAAGCTGACATGAATGGCGTTAAATGGTGATATCTTTTGGTCTGTCTGCTCATCTGATCTTCCCTTCTGGCCTTGTGAACCAGGGATGTCTGCAATGAAAACGGATGTCTTATAGTCTTCTAGGCCTCTTTTTCAATATAGGAAATAAAAAGAGTTGGAGTCCATGGAAGAATGAAGTTGTCTGCTGTAGAGATCAGAAGAATACTGTCCTCTGTATTAGTGCACATAGTTAATTAAACTTCCCAACAACAGCACAAAGAACAATCTCCATTCTGTTCCTTAAAGAGGTGGGCAAACTGACAGCAGACCTTGAATCTTGTAGGGAGCTCACATCAGTAGTAGCTAGAGCTCATTGTTTCTATATGCAAACTACACTATACATCATACAAATGTGTGACATAACAGCTTCAGCACTGACCTGCAGGGTTCCCAGGCTGGCCCCAGTTGCCTGCCTGCACTTGGCAGGTTGATATATGCTCAGGAATACATGGACTTCAAGAAGCTGAAGAGACAAGATTGTTCTCTAAGTAGGAAGGCTGTGTTCTTGATACCAGTCTAGAGGCTTCTTTCTAACAATTTAGAGACTTAGAGCAAAGAAACCTCTTGATAGCCTAAAGACGACAGATTACCGCCCATTCAATTCACTGCTTCTCCTATATTAAACTTGTTTGGTTTAATACGGTAAATAGTGAGTGCCACAAATTGGGACTGATTTTCTCCCCTGAGGAGGAGGAAATATTTTGCATAATTGGAATACTTTGGAAGGAGAGTTCAAAATCCTTTCCAAGGTCACGTGTACCCAAAGTATAGAGTCCTCTGCTCAAAATGACATCCTTTCAAAACAAGCATACCAAGGTTATTTCAGTTGTGATCACTATGCCCAGTACCGCAATAATCAAAGCCTCGCGATATCATGACTCACCAGCTAATGATGACAGTGCCTCACACATACATGCATCAGTCATTGCTTTTTAAGATATAGAAATCATGAACTCCCAATACAACGTCATCTCCAATATTTCTTTTCCCATTTTTATTAATTTACCTGCAGATTAACTCTTAAAATGCAGTATCTTCTCCTCTGAAATGACAAGAAGTGGAAGAAATCTCTCAGCTATTACATACTAGTTCTTTGTAATACAAAGTTGCTCAAAGGCTCCCAAGATGCAATAAGAGGGCTGAAAATGTCTGATGAAATGATTACTGTCCGTACAACCAAGAAGGAAGTGTAGCCATTTAAAAAAAAAAAAAAAAAGACAAAAATGGAGCTAAGAATAATGGAAAATAAAAGTAAAGATAAAAATTAGTAAAATTTTAAAAAGTGAAATAAAGTAGTATTAAAAAAAATAAAATAAAAGTTTTAGTGTAGTTTTTGCTTGTTTGTAGAAAAACAATAGGCCCTGTAGATAGAGAAGAGAGAAAATGTGTATTTCCCAAAATTTATTCTGTGTTTCCAGATCATGCTCTTATCCCTTCCCCTTGACAGACTGCTTCCTGCAGCCCTCGGGGTCTGTGCACTGCAGGCACCTTAGAATGGCTTCAGGCAGACTTGGCACATGTTGAGCGTGTAGAAGGAGCCGGTGTCAACCAAACCTGTGGCACCCACGCGGGGTGCGGCTGCCGGGGTTTGTGTGTATGGACTGGCTGCAGCACGCTGAGCAGGCCCTGCGGTTCCTCACGAGGCATGTGTTTCTTCTGGCCTCAGTTGTCTAAAAGGTGGCCGTCTGAAACTCAGCGAATGATCTGATCTTTCTGCACAGTTAATGGAGAGCACCTCCAGAGGATAATTCCCCCCAGATACCTTAGATGCTTAGCTTGGGATGGTATGAATCGGTGTCTAGAGGTGCATCTTTTTCTCCATTGCTGCTGAAGCCGATGCAGGTAATTGACAAGCTTCAGCAGCGAACTTTTAGGTGGCTGAACTGGGTGATATAGTGAGCTACCTAGAGGACTTCAATAAAAGATAAATGAGTCAACGGGATCGTGTGAGCAGTTGCAACGTAAGAGGTCCCTGAGCTCAAATTAGGGATTTTCAGCCAGTTTGCTGGAGGATGCAGTGGTAGCAGTAATGGAGGTGATGGCATCCTTCTGCTGGAAACATCAATCTGATTGTGCTGGTTTTTTTTCTCCATTCCCAAAGGTCGCCACTGTGAGGTCCATCAGATGACTGGAAACTACATGTGGGACCAAAAGACAAATGTATCATTCGATATTGGTGTGAATAAGGAAAGCTTGCTGCCTCTCTGGTGGAATGGATCGGAGCCTTTGTGGGTTACAATGATGAAAGAAAAAAAGAACGTTTTCATGTACTACTGGCCAGGTTAGTATGTCAAAAATTGCTACCGTCTTAAGAGTGCATGTTTACATCTACACTCTCCATATGCTGTAGGATGGCTCTTGAATACAGTCCTGAAATGCAGAAAAGAATTATGGGTGTTTTACTAACCATTCATAGAAGTTAGTTCTCTTTTCTTGGGTCATGACAACTTGCATATGCTTAGAAGGGAAGACTGAAGTGTCACTGGAAGTAGCTTTCCACCAAATGTTACCTTCAGGGGGGCATGGCTTGCAGAACACCCTCTCCTCCACCAAGTGCTCGTTCATCTTGCCCACCTTTAGTGTCTGCTGTGCTGAATGGTTGCTCCATGAATAGTTCATGGAACAGCACTGTAGATCATGTCACTGATCAAAGTTAAACAGTAACCATCCTTCCCCAATGCTTGTGTGATTTTAACCTGGAAATTGGTAGCTGAAAGCTGAAGACGTTTTACTCTGTGGGGACAGCAAAACCCGCTGAAAGCAAAGCATCCTTTGGTGAGTTAGCTTGAGCATTCTTGTCCTCCTTCATGAACTCAGCTGGGGTCCCAATTGCATCTGAGTCTGAGGCATTCATTTGGAGGGACCTGACCTCTCTGTTCCTCATTTGTCAAATACTGGAGCACTGAAATCACTATGGATGTATAATAACAAAGAGAAGTACACCCTTAGGCTGTCCATTTAGGCACTCACATATAAATCGAAGTTCTAGCTGTGCAGCCAGACCAAATCCCTCACAAGGTAACCAGCTTCTCAACTTTTTGACCTTTTAACTCTGCTATCTGAGCAGTATGCCAACACCATCCTATGTGTAACTGAGGGCTAGAGGAACAGATTAGAAGAGCTGTACCAAATGCAGCCAGTGCCAGTGGGTAGAGCAGCAGCAGCTGACTCACGCCACGGGCTCCTGACCAGATAGTCTTCTGCATCCCAACGCACATGTGCCTGTTTGCAGTCTTTTGACTATGCTATGCGGCTAATGCCATCCCAGAAAAAAGGCCACAGTTCTCAGGAAAGGGAAGAAAGAGCATACAAAGATGAAAAACATTGAAAAGCCATCTAGAGTGTTTTGACAGTACTGAAGGGTGACAAGATCTGAGGGTTACAGTATTGCCTTATGGATTCAAAGGCAGTCCAAGGGACTGGAATTGCAGACAAGATATCATGATTTGAATCAACCTTCTTCTTAGGGGACATTGCCCAAGTGACCTAAGAGCAATGCAAATACTAGGATATAGAAATTATACAAAAATGTAGAAATTCTTCTAAAGATTTACAAGCATCTAAAAACTATTCATTTTTTAACTACTAATGTAACTGCACTGAATAGGTATAATTAGGTACTGAATAGATGTAACAGTCTACTGAGAGCTACTGAAATCCAGAAGAAAATTATCATTTTCCACTAAATGCCTTTGGACTTTACCTAGCTCCTTCATGTGGCCCTTTGAGCAGTGTCTCCCAGGGAGAAGACATACGAGGTAGATACCTATGTATTCCTGTATACATATGTACACCCTTCACACTTGTCTGTCTACTATTTCCAGTGGAAAATTGCAAGGAAAAATAGAGCCTCCCTTTTCCCAGTGCTTATGCTGTCAAGTGTCTGCATTGACTCTCTTACAACACAGAGGGGGATTTTTTTTGCTTGGATTTGGTATTTTAGCTGTGGACTGTAACGCGTACATCTTCCTGTCATTAATTATTTATATGTGACGGACGATCTTTGGCAAGGTCATCAGTGCCTCAGTTCAGCAAATGCTTAAGTACATGCTTATTTTAAGTGTGTTCGTGGTCTCAGAGAACATATTGGCCATACAGGGTCAAGCACAGGGCAGGAAATGGGGTGAAATGTTGAACCGTTGAACTAAAAACCAGGGCAGTTGGACTGCAGTAGGACTCCAGGTGTAACTGGAGTAAACAGAAGTCATTCCAAATGCAACAGTATTTATTACATCTCCCCTATATATTTTTTAAACTGTTTTCTAGTTCTATGTTAAGGATGTAATCCATTCTAAAAATTCTAGATCTCTTATTCTAAAGCTTTAATTCTTAACAGGGCATTTGACTGCGGCATGATACCAAACAAAATGGAAAAAAAAATAAGGGTTTAATAACCAAGGTCGGTAGAGGGCCCACAGACATTTGCACTGCGTATGATCTGCTATTAGTGATTAACTTTCCAGCCTGAGGACATATTGCTGCTTAGTGCTAAACTTGCAAATCTGATAAGGATCTGAATAGGAAAAGTCTGGGGAAACTCTTAATAGGAACAGCAGTGTACAGCCAAATTCATCACACTTTGTTCTGGAAGATGTTATTTTCTCTCTAGCCAGCGTTTAATGCAAACAGCTGGTCAGTATTCAAGGACCACCTTCTCTGTGTCCAGGAGCAAAGTATACTGACAAAGAGGAAGGCAGGAAAGAATGCTAGGAGACCTGCCTGGGTGAGCAAGGAGCTCCTGGACACACTGTCACACAAAAAGAAACTTTACAAGGAGTGGAAGAAAGGACAGTTAGAATGGGGGGCACAAAAGGAAGCTGTCAGAGCAGCAAGTGACCTGGTTAGAAAAGCTAAAGCTCGGTTAGAATTAAATCTAGCCAGGGAGGTCAAGGGGAATAGCAAAAATTTCTATAGGTATATTAATGACAAAAGGAAGACTAGGGAAGGTGTGGGCCCCCTCGGAAAGGAAACGGGAGAACTGGTCACAAGTGATAGGGAGAAGGCTGAGGTTCTCAATGATTTCTTTACTTTAGTCTTCACTGGCAAGGGCTCCAGCCACACTCCCAAAGTCACAGAAGATAATGGCAGGGGCTGGAAGAAAGAACTGCCCACTGTAAGTAAAGATCAGCTTCATGACCATCTGAGGAACCTGAATGTGTACGAGTCCATAGGACCCGATGGGATACACCCATGGGTACTGAGGGAACTGGCGGATGAGGTTGCTAAAACGCTCTCTATTATATTCCAAAAGTCATGGCAGTCTGGTGAAGTCTGATCTAGTAAGAGGTGTCCCTGCCCATGGCAAGGGCGTTGGAACTAGATGATCTTTAAGGTCCCTTCCAACTCTGACTATTCTATGATTTTGTGATTCAAACAAGACTGATCAAACGTAGCAGCAGCAACATGTTGTGAATGCCAGTGAGCTGGTTCTCAGGGTTAACTTACAGCACTGCCATTTCCTCCTCAGAGCCTGTTTCAGGCTTTACAAAGTCTGAAGCCAAAATCTGCCACTTTGTATTCTTCCCTGTGTTCCTCTCTCATTCATACTTGAAGGAAGACAATACAGACCCCAGCAAACAGAGGAACAGAGCAGGAGGGCTGTTGGATGTGAACACTCATCTGTCACAGGTTTAGCCATGAGCCCAACAGAAACACAGCAAGAACAACTCATGGGCAAAATTCATCTGTGCTCTCCTGCCTCTAGAAGTGGAGGAGCCAAAGTACCATCGTGCTGAGGATTCCAACCATTGCTTCTGCCAAAATAGAAGCACTTGGTTTGTAGGGACTTCTTTCTTTTTTTCTTCACAGTGTTTATTAGGCAGTTTCTGCTCTTCAAGGCATTTCTGGGGAAAAAGTCATATATCCTGTGACCCTTTGCTAAGTAAAATATAACAGCTAATGTCACACTTGGGATGAAATGCACAGCCTAACACTCAGGTTGTCTGTCTGAAGCACTGGAGCAGTCGATGGAGAAACCCTAGAGGTCTACAAGAGTATCCCAGTGATATCACTGAAGTCAAAGCTTTATAGCACTCCTTATGCTTAGCCCAATGGATGATGTCACCCCAGACCCTCAAATTCCTTTATTTTCCAGCAGCCTAATGCAACTACTTCAGACGAAGTGCAGTGACACTTTTTCTAAACACTGAAATGAGAGAAAGGGGGAAAAAATGACTCTAAACACAACTTTCACCATTTGAACACAAAATTTACCAGAGTGAGGAGCTAGTCTGGCAAGTTTTCAAAACCTTCTGTTATGACATGAAGTGTCCAACTGTTAAATCAATGTTTAGAAATGCAATTTAAAGCTGCAAGGGGTTCAGGTCTCCATGTCAGATAGATAAAGAGAAGCCTATATATCACTGTAAGAGAAGTCCTTATTCTTGCTCCAGTAGTTCAAGTTTTTAATTAAAAGTTTAGCACCATACAAAACTGCAGAAAGGTATTTAACATTACATCTTAGTAAATACAGTTCATCTATTTGTAGTTTCACCAAGAAAAACTTAACATTCTCTTTGTCTGGCTCTAAATATTTTTAAATTTCCTTTCCCATAATATTTAAATGAGAAAATTTACCATCTGTCCAGGCCTTCACCAAAATGAAATTAAAATATGAAATTAAAATATGAAAGGGTCTTCATGGCTAGTATTTTGGAATTGTAACAAGCCTTAACAACAAAAATCCAATTTTGAGTTCTGTTCATCACAGAAGCTAAAAAAAAAAAAAAGAAGAAAAAAAGGAAACTCTTAGTATGTAAGAAGCCTGAATATTCAGTGCTACTGCCAATGAGCTGAACACTTGAAGACTAATATTTAGTGTCCAAAATGATTTCTAACTGTTGCTGCCTCTGTAGTCTTTTATGTCATGTTCATCACTTGACAGTCTAGAAATAGCAACTATATCTCAGCCACTAAAACATCCCATATCCCCAGGAGATTAACAGTTCCAGTTAAAATGGTCTTGTGAGTAATTCTGAGGAACGTTACCTGAGAAAATTATAAGCTGATGTCAGTATCTGAAGAGGAGAAAAGAGGCAAAACCATCACATTAGTCATTGGCTATGAGCAATCATCCACCTGAACTGAAATATCAGGCGTTTCCAAACGTGCCCTTAACTTCTAGGTTGGGTTTTCCCACGCTTAAGTGTCAGAGGAGAAGTTGGCTCCGAAGTTCCAGTTCAGTCATGAAACAGTAGCAAAGCCCACAGAGGAGTACTGTACCACCTCTAGCATCCAAGGTAGCTGAAAGCCCAGGTTTTGCTGCTGGTAGCAGGACATCATGAAAACAAATGAAGCTACACACCCTCAGGGCAGGGGGCAAGGGCTCCTGCTTCCTGGAGATGACTTCGGATCATTCATGGAATACATTTTTTTGATGCTTTGGTTAGGCAGCAGCTGAGACCTGTCTCATTGCACAACGTAAGATCTTGAAGGTGCCGTGTACAGGTGTATAGAAGTTTTACTGTGGGACTGTATGGAGAGTCATTTCTTGTCAAGTAACCTGCAGGCTGTTCATCCAGGTTGCAGATTATTTTTGTGGTGGAGAGATAAACACTAAAGTACCTCCAAGCAGAAAGGGAAGGATTAAGCCATATAAAATTTGGGACAACAGGGATAGAATAAAAAGTGAGCACCATCACATACTCCCATAGTTTTTATAAAAACAAGTATTAGAGTTTCAAAATTACATAAATATGTTTTTACAAAAAAAGTAAATTAGTTTACTACATTTGCTGATTGCTATTGCAAATAATTAATTGTTGCAAACAATCATAATAGATAGGATCCCTTGAAACACACAGAGAATGTGGAGACCTGGGAGTTGCTATCATGGACCACTGGGTGAAGAGACTGAATCTGTCACATGTGCTGGGGCTCTAACTTTTGAAAGGGTAACCTTCATCTGACTTAGCTGGCTTTCTGCAAATCAGTGAAGATTAAAAAAAAAAAAATCCTAAGCTTAAATATTTAAGTTTTTCTAACCTTTCATGGGACTCCTGAGAAGTCACAATCAGGAGTCTCTCAGCCAGCTTAGCCTGCAAGCAGCAGTGTGCTTTTCCCTGTGTCCCCCTACTGCACCTTGGCAATAGGAGCTCATGCAGGCTGAGATGTAAGACATTGACAAATTTTCTTTACTGAGTGTTCCAATAAGCAAACCCCTGTAAATCATCTCTGAAAGTAGCTCTGCTTGCTCTAGTGCCCTGTGTGTACTTACACCTCCTGCGCAACCTTCTTCCTCCTCAAGCAAAGAATTGGCTTATGACAGACCTTAGTGCCTATTCCTTTCATCCCAAAGGAGAAGCAAAGAAACCCCAGTGTAGGCAGATTCAGGCTATGGCTTAGAGTTGCCTTTTTGACCTGACTGTATTGCTGTGTACAGAGACCATTTTGCAGAAGATCTCTTTTTTGTTTGTGTGTTTGTTTCTTGAGTCCCAGGAATACATCAGAAAATGCCTAATTGTGGTGGGAGGACTCTGGGGCTCTAGAAGGATAATTTGCATGAATGCACTGTTTCTGAAAGTACACTTCTTTTAAATATTAATGTTATTCTGCAGCATAGTAACCGGAGAGCAAAAGGGCAAAAAAATCCACAAAAACATGTTTTCGTGTGTTCAGGGCCGTGTTCTCCTATAGGATTTGTTGCCATAAATTTCTGGGCCACAAACCAGACTGTATTTTGCAAGGAAGGCTGCAAGTTACCAAGAGAGTTAATTGGTTTATACTGTTTTAATAAGACCTCCTGGGAAACGGATTTAATAGTGGAGTGCCAGTATCACATAATAAAATAGGGTTTATAGAGGATATTACGATGTAAGATGCAATGTGTCTAACTGGAAAGTATTTGCTGAACTTTCAGGGAACAACATCTAAATCTATTATGTTGGAAGCCTGGAAAAGAGGCTATGTGTCCACAGTAGTTAAAAAGAAAACAAGCTAGCGATTTAGGTGGAAAATATCTGCCATGAGGGAATCAGGAGTTTTAATGTGGGAAGGTCACACAGAGACCTTCTTTTCAGAGAGGGAAATAAAAGGATCTAATGTATGGTTCGCTACAGGCACGCGTCAAGCCAAACTATTTTCCCTTTTCACTTCCCAACCACCAGGTTTCCTGTAGGGAAGGTGTAAGGTAAGTAATGTCACAGGGAACTTACAAACCTGTACTTGGACCCTGTGGTGTGCCATCTGTGATTGAGGTGAAACAGCAGAGCTTACTACATTTTTTTGCTCATAGGTTGCGAGGTGGAAATCCTTGGAGTCAGACCAAGTTATTGCCGCGAGTACTTCAGCGTCCCAACAGACAAGAACTTTGCAGATGCCATCAGCGATGCTCTTGAGTCTTTGAGGTAGATCACTAGACTTCTGCAGTGAGGCGTTTCCATCCAAGGATGAGTATTTGCGTTTACTGTCAGTCTTGCTCTAGAGATATTTTGAGGATTGTCTCCCAGGTAGGAAGGTGGGGGCCGAGATTACTTTGTTGTACTGTCATAGAAAAATGACCATAACAGAAATAGGCCCTTGCATTAAGATTGGAGGGAAAGATGCACTTGTCTTTTCATGTGTAAATTGCAACACAGAGGAGATATCCTGACTTACTATTTTTAATTTGCGGTTTCAAACAATTTCAAGATCAGTGTGTGAGTATCTGTTTGCTGACCTGCAAGAGCAGACTTTGAAATGCTTGGATTTAGAGAGAGTGCCTGGGAATTTGGAAATTCTGAAATTCAGCTCTGGTCACTTCTTTATGAGAACAACGCTTTGATTCCTTCTACATTTTAGAACATCTCAGGCACAATGATTTTGGAGCAGGCATTAGTCTTATGCAAATATGAGACTAGACTAGACTAGAACAGAATAGTTCAGTTGAAAGTATTCTGTAGTGATCACCTAACCCAGATGATGGGGATGATGAGAATATACCTGTCAGCCAGCTCCCAGGAAAAATATTTGCTCCACCCTCAGCTTTCTAGTTCCTTCATCTCTCATTCAAATGTTAACAAGGGACAGTTCCATGTACTTTGTAAAATCAGGGAAGATTTCACCACCACGTGCGGAGCCAATGCTTTACCTTAGCTATAACTAAACTTCATCTTTTAAAACCTTGTTGGTTCCATAATTTACCAAATCCTGGGATGCACTTCTAATTTGTTACCTGCAAACTGCTATAGTGATTTGAATCTGAAGAGTTTCATATTCAGTTGCTGAGTGTTGCTTGTCCTTGAAATGAAGGCTCCAAAAAGATGAGAGTGCTGCTGGAGATGTTATTCCCAATTGCAGACTGGGTCCTGTTGCAGATGCTCACAAATCAGTGCTGTTTACAGCACAGGGCTCAGAAAGAAACCGTCTCCAAACATGTGAGATGTTGGATCCTGAAATGATTTAGCTTATGTTTTAAGAAAGTTGTCTACATGTAACATGAGGAGTTCGTATGTGCCATAGGAGGCTTTCTGGAGTGTCTGCAACACTCTGAATTCAGTGAATAAAAACGGGAATGGAAAACTGAATACAGACACCAGCTGTGACTTCTAGTGGAAACCTGAAATTACAATGGAAAGACTTTTGGTTGGGTATCATCTGGGGATGGGTCATGATATGCTTGACTCTTCCTGTCTGGCTTCTATGAAGCAAGGTGCATAAGGCTGCTCAGGACAGGTTGCAGCTTTGTAACTGTGAACACGATTAAAAACGAGGCACAAACTGTTAAAAGCTCCAGCCCTTCAAGGTGCTTTTTTTTGGGTAGCTGGAGCCCATTGAAAAAGTTTCAATAGCTAACTCACCCCAAGTCACAAGGCTGCTTGCCGCTGCATTCGATGGAAAAGAAGAAAAGCACAGCGACAAGCAGTGCTGGTGGGGCAGCTCGCAAGAGGTGAAAGCTGGTAGTTTCAAGAAAAGACCAACTCCCTGCCATCACAATGCCTACTGTAAACACCAGCTGCAGCCTGCTGGAAAGCTGAAATCCTACAGATTGTGCTGGAGCTGCGGGAGGTCGGGTCTCAGGTGTTCTTGACTTTCTGCCCAAGTTCCTTTTCTTTCACCTAAGTAAGTGCCCTGTCTGCAGCAAAGCCAGAAAGAGGAAAAAGGAACAATTATTGATAAAATTAGTAATCAGTTGTGGGTGTAAATACAGCAGGGACTTATAATATGAAAGCAGGGTAGAAAACAAACGGATTAAAAACCAGGTAAGTTTTCCTTCTCCTCTCTCTCCTTTGTCTTCTTTGTTTAATTCTTTAAAACTTAGCAAGCAATTTTCAGTGCTACTGGGCCAGCCCATAAGAAGAAAAGCCTCTGATATGCCTTTATTATAGGTGTATTCCTTTAGCATGATTTAACACCACTGGGTAGAAGAGTCTTGAGAGCCTTTTATTGCCATCTGCATCTTTTACAAGAGCTTCTGACTCTTGAAGATGTTCAAAGGCTGGCAAATCCAGCACGTTCCCTTTCCACACCCCGACTAATTGAAAAAGCCCATTGGGCTGAGGCTGGCACTAGCTATAGGTGGAAAAACAGCCTGTGGCAAGGGCAGTCTGTTGCCTGGAGCAGAGTCTTGCTCCGTTTTCCCTAATGGCAGGTATTAGTAGTTAATACACTGCACTTATGCTCCCACCATTAGCAAACCTGACAGGGATTTCTTGGGTAGAAAGAGTAAGCCCTTTATTGTGACATGGTCAGCTATGGGTTAATGTGAATTTGGGCATCAGAACATCTTGACCTATCTTAATCCTGCCAGGTTTGAAGGGAGTTTTACCAATGCCCTCTGCAAGGGCAGGAGTACCTAACACATCAGGTAGCCACCGAGCTCCTCTTGCAACCAAAGGGCACTACCCTTCAGGAATAGTCTCTAATCTTTTCACATAGGTGCTTTGAGCCCATTATTTAGACCAAAATTATTCAAAACTATGTCAAGCACCTGTTTTTGGAAAGTAAAACTAAAACCTCCCTTATGTTTTTTCCACAACTATCATTTAAGGGCTGTCGTAATCTGACTACCTTCCTGGACAGGTATCATGAAGTTTGCACGGTACTTGCAAGGTGTATTGATAAAATATCAAACCCTTATTGGCATTGCCATCCATGCCATCCAGCTTTCTTCAGCAAGCTTTCCTTAGCAATTTATTTTGAAAGTTACCGATGATGGGAGAAGACAAGACTAACACACAGAAAACCAGATGACTTCTCCGGTGAAAGCCATGCTCAGAGATACCCAGGTTTCTTAGAAAAACAGGTGAAAAATGGAAACAAAGTCAAACTCAATCTTACAAGCTCTGAATGTGCTGTACTCAGTCCTGCAAACTCCTAAGCATGCTACATATCTGAAGCTTGTCCCATTGAAGTCATGTGCAAAGTTGAACATCCATCCTCCCTGAGAAATCTCTCCACAGCCTAAATAAGACCACTCAATTTATGCAGTAAAACTCTCCCTTAGCTTCTAACTTGATCAAAATGATTATTTAGTTACAGGTGAGAAGACAGAAAGCAAAGTAGCTAATGAACACAGGCACTGCAGCAGAAGAAAACTGTTTCAATGGGTTCAATGAGTGTGTATGTAATATAGAAATTACAAGGTTAAATTTTAAAAATTAATTTATGCGTGATAAAGATGGAAAGTAACACTTAAATTTAAATTGAGGAAGAGAAGAGCTGCTTCATTTGAATGATTTAAAAATCATGAAGAGTGAGAAAAAACACTGTTCTACAAGGACAGTGGTGGAGAAATTCCTACCACGGCAGAACCCTTCAGTTTCCTAAGGGCCTGCTCCTCGGAGGCCTTCAGCAAATTTACAGATGCAAATGACAAATCCTAATTCACTCCCTCAGTTCCTCACCTCTGTTTTTTTCTCTTCTGTCTCACTCATTACACCAGGCTACTCAGGTGTCTTTAATCAAAGAAGCTGGATGTGTCAGGACATCACACAAAGTCTTTTTGTAGGGATCTTGATCTGGGTGAGAGCATCTATTATGGATGGCACACCCTGTCATATAGTACGTACAGCAGAAAAAGACTGGGTTTGAACTTCATGAACATAGATTTGTAATTTTATCCACACAGCTGCCCTCGGGGAGCTTTAAAGTGAACTAAAAAGTGGTCATGAACATGTAATTAAGCACTGATGTATGTGCAATCCCCACTAATTATGCTAAGGGCATTCAGTGCAGAAACGTGTCATCAACTAAACTTGTGCAGCTCTGAGATTACCTTAGTTTCCCTTTGGTCATATTCCTGAATAAAAAAAACCATCTAAAATCTCACCACAATTCACACCGCTTAGGATTTTACCGGGTCATGGAAGAGCACGTCCTAAGTTGACATCGGTGAATTAGAAGACCTCACAGAGAGGAAGGCAGAAGTGCCAAACTTTAATTAAAGCACATTTGACTGGTAATTCCCACAATCCTTTTAATAAGGTCATTCAGCACAGAAATCAGTATTTCTTCTGGGTCTTTGTCAATGAAGGAAAACCCGCTTTCTTAATTCAAAGAGGTAGTTTGCACATGTCAGTCTCTACTTGGCACCTCTGATGAGAGGCTCAAGCAAAGACAGGTGACTCTGGGCATGAATAACAAGCACAACCATATGACAGCAGGTAGGAAATCCCAGGCTGGAACAGAAAATGCTCCTCTGGGGTTTTGTGGCTCTAGATGCTGATGAGAACAATAAAGCCAGCAGCCAGGGGAAAGGTGCCTGTGTGGTCCCCATGTACATCAGCCTCTCACTTCTTCCCTTCCTGCCACCTCCAGCAACGGCAGCGCTGAAATGGCCGCAGTGTACTATGAGCGCATCGACGTGGAAGGGCACCATTATGGCCCTTCATCTCAGCAGCGGAAGAAAGCTTTGAAGGAGGTGGACAAAGCATTGAGCAACATGATCACGCTCATCAAGGTTAGTGGTGTCCAAAAACCCAGCTCCCAGCTGTTTTTGGAAAAGTCTTTTAGAACTGCTTTTTGTGGCACTGCCAAGAGCCTATTTAATGCCTGTTAATTGGATGCGTTGGCTGTAAACTTTTATTTCCTGAGAAACAGAGGCTACCGAGGTCACATGGAAGTCAAGGCACCATTCCCCTGATTTTTATTTTCATCAATGGCATTATAATCTTCCTAGGGGATTATTATATTGATAGCCCCAGGAAACCATAAAGCAATACATGTGTCGTTCTGTTTATAATTTGTGTTGCTGGCTGGGCTTTATATCAGGTGAATGAATCAAAGCCTCTTGCTTCCTAAGGTTTGTGGAATCAGGCAATTAACTTTTACAGTGTTTTTTTGTGGCACCATTCAGAACTCTGCACGTTAAACTTTCTTTTAAAAAACATTATCTAAATGATTTTGCAGTGAGGAAGGGAGTATACCAAGCTTTTGGGTAAATGGCAGTTCTATGAATACTTCTGACAATGGAAATATGCACACTGGGATTTTTTATGTGTTTCACTGAAGACAGGAATATGTGTTACCAGTTTCACTAAATTCTAAAAGCTCTAATGCTAAGTGCTTGTGTTTGGGAGAGGAAGAAACACCCCTGCCACAAGTAGTACCATAACAAAGTTGCTCTTCCCCAGCCATTTTGGGCTACAGGTGAAGAGCAGTTGGATAAAATGCTGTCTAAGACTAACTCGGTTGTGGGACTGGGATGTAGCATCTGGTTATTTAATACGGGGGTGGATTTATTTTGGAAAATCTCTCTTTGGCACTAACCTATCAGACTCTTCCAGGGCAGCAAGTGAGAGTGGATGTCCACCATGATGGATGGTGGCAGAGCACATTGCAGGGCATTCGTGATCATGCTCCTTCTGGCCAACTTCCACTAAATCAGTGGAGGTCAAATGGGGATTAAAATTTTCCAGCGGTCACAGACAGTGTGAAGCTCTTACTGGGCCGTAATGGTTGTCACACACTCGCTCCACAGAACAAGGGTCTTCAGGATGACATCAACGTCCTCCTCTTTTCCGATCATGGGATGACAGACATCTCTTGGGCAAACAAAGTGATTGAGCTGAAAAACTACATCAATATGAGTGATACCATACAAATGAAGGACCGAGGTCCTGTTGTGAGCCTCTGGCCAGCTCCAGAGAAGCACGAGGAGGTAAGTACAGCTTATTTGTATTTATTTAGTTTTATGTTTCCTTTTTTTTCTTTTTCATGACAATTGTGTCTTTTGTCTGCTGGTAGCATCCAAATCCTGCTCTCAGAGATGCGTGTGAAAACCAGTTTGAGGCTCTGGGGAGACAGACTTGGATTCTGCCACTCTTTTGTGATGCTGGTTTATGAAGGAAAATCACACTAGACAAATTTAAAAGTATGAATTTTCACTGTTATTTGGCAAAGATACGTGTTTTCAAACCCCAGTACTATGTGCATCTGATAAATAGCTAAAATATTTTAGCTCAAAATCCATTTTTAGAATTATATATATATATTAGTCAATTTACTGACACTCTAACTGGGATTTTCAAATTATCCAGAGCAGGCATTCATATTCCAGTAAACTCCCATAGAGTCTGACATACTAACTTCATTAGAACAGAATTACAACTTTTTTTTTTTTTTTTTTTTTTACAATATTCTCCTTTGAAAAATTCTGATGAATAAGCATGTTAGATCGAATCAACTATGGAAGCCCAAGGCTAGAGCCGCAGGATTTTGAGGGACAAATTAAAACAATACAAAAAAAAATTGGAAACCACTTGAAAAGAATGAAAATGCAGCATCTGTAACTATTAGACTAGCACATTATAGTTTAATCAGAAACCAATGCTTTAGAAGTTATTCTTGAGAGACATGGTTTAGTGGGGTTGAGAGGGCTAGGAAAAGTTTGCACTCGATAATCTTGAAGGTCTCTTCCAGCCAAAAATGTTCTATGATTCTATGATTCTGTTGCTGTCCTCAGGATATAGATAAGTGGATGCACAAAATGGCCACTACATGCTCCAGGTGAATAATTTTTGTTTCTATATTATATTTTAGCTGGTTCCAGTCTATTGTAGTTGTGCCACAGAGAGAACATTTGCTAATTTTTGCACTCAAACAGGCTCTCCAGGAATTGTATAGCTGTGATATCGCAGACATTTCAAATTAGTGCCAATATGAAATTTGTCTTAGAGGCACGCATAAGCAATCCTCTCCAAGTTCCTGCAGGGGATCACAGCATTCATATATGTTCTCCTTGGTCTTAATTCAAAGAGATCCCTATTTTTTTTAGGCTAGACCTTCAAACTAGGGCAAGTATAAGTTGCAACTTGGGGTTCTCATCTGACAAAACTCTCAAGCACATGCTTCTCTCTTATTAAACAGCTTCCAGCCCCTAAGGAGAATAAAGTACAAAGAATAAAATACAATGCACTGTATTTTTTATTTCTTCCTTCATTTCTTTTTAGGACTTCTTACTGGAATGCTGCTTTTTTAAGCAAAATAAAGTTGATTTTCTGTTTCCCATTAGCTGGATTCCTCTATTCTTAATTTGCTTTAAAGAGCCATGTTTAGGAATTAGATCACATCACAATATAGCAGTTATCACCTTTATGATTAATCCCATTTTGAAGTACCAAAAGCACTGGTGAAACACCAGGACCACTCCCTAGTCCATCCAGCTCATGGTGGGAGGGTCTGGATGAGTTGCACCATCACACCTTGGTGCTGTTCTTATGGCAGCAGCGTGTCAGTGCAAACCTCTTGCACGCATCTACACACAGGGGGAGCTTAGCTAAAAGGCTGCTGAAGGACCTTTCATTCTTTGCAGAATTGAGCTGTTTCTTCCTGAAGATTATTTATGTTTAAGCAAAAGAGCGATATACACTCTGGGGACTCTCCAGACTGCCTTCTTTACAGCATATGAACATTTTCTTTAGTCATTTTAAACATTTTTCTGATTAATATGGCATTTAACCACATTTGTGTGAGTATATTCCAGACAGTACGATTAGTATTAATAAACTACTTGTTTGGCATTGCGCAGCTTCAAAGCCACAGGCGTTGTCTGATTAATCTCACGGCATCTTTATGAAGCAGATAACTAAGCACTAGCAAGCCATTTGATAGGGCTTCTCTGGCTAAGTGTAAGAAACGCGGGTGAGGTGATGTTAATTATTCACTCACAAGCACAAAGAGGGGCTGAGTGGCAGAGGCCAAAGGCCTCTTTTCCTCATCTGTACCCAGCCCACACGGTGCCTTTGAGCCATTCGATTTTCTGTCTCCTGTGGTGGTTTGGTTTCTGCTGGTCTGTCCTGTAGGTTGATACACTCACATGCATACATCTGTGAGTGTGTGTATTATAGATACATGTAATACATTAATTCATACGTTCTTCTGCCTTTATTATGCAAGTTTTTCAGAATTTCCTAAGCCATACAAGCCGGTTTTGCACAGCTGTCATCTTTGTATGGGCAAAGTCCCAGTTTGAATCTGCTGATAATTAGCCATTCATAGGAATTAGCTATTTTACAAATTCAGGTGTTTCCATGTACCCATAGGTGCATATATGCTCTTTACAGCCATATGGTGTCCTAACATTTGTTTTCTTTGCAGATATATAAAAAATTGAAAGCTGTGGAACACATGCATGTTTATAACATACAGGATATTCCAGACAGGTTTTTCTACAAAAAAGGAAAATTTGTGTCTCCTCTAACTCTTGTGGCTGAGGAAGGATGGTTCATAGTAGAGGTAAAGTATAGAAGCAAAATACCTAGACATGAATGTGAAAAGGTGCAATATATGAAAACAGTAAGAAAAATGTACATTGAATCAAAGTGTAACATCATTTACTTGGGCTGACTACAAAATTAATGTCAAATATTGCTGTGTGTTTAGAAGTGCCTAAAGGCATAGCAGCCATGCTGAAGGTAGACAAAGCTAAATAGTCAAGACAGTTCTTTTTTCAGCATCATCATAAAGCAGGAGGAGCTTTTTGTATTTTCCATTCCAGTTCCTTACTCCTCTCTCCCCTGTCTACCTACCTTCATCTCAGAAACTAAAAGAGTGTTTCTATTTCCAGGCCTTACCATCCCTCCATTCAGCAGTACTTTGTGGCACCTTTTCCTTCTGCCTGGATTTCCACCCACCGGACACTGTCCTAAAAATACCCTGTTTCTTCAAAGCCCTCCGGTCTCAAAAGGGTCAGACTGGGGGTTTACTTCTCAGAGATGTCCAGTGCACACACTGAGAGCTTCTTAAGCAGTGAATCACTTTTAGATTTGCACAGGAAGAGATTTTTCATATCATCTCATTTTGTTACTATAAATTATTGCTGCTGTTATTATTTTGCACTTGTATCACTACTGAGCATCTCCATATTACAGATACTACCTGCACCTCACCACAGCTCAGACAGTGAGGCAACTTAGCCAAGTGGGTAAACTGAGGAGCAGTACTAAGTGCTAATTGCCCAAGGCCATACGTTAATTCAGTAAGGTGGCTAAAGAACCAAGGAATCCTGGGGTTTTTTTCAGTGTCTCAGCATAGTCATTGCCCATCATTGATTTGCAGATTTTTGTAACTCAGTCGAGCATCTTCTTTTATGACCCTTAGAGGTGCTGCTCACCAGGCTTTGCTCAAGGCAGTCCACATCACCACATTTCTCACTAGCTAACCTGACTTCAGAATAATCATTTCTACAGCTGAATAAAAATTCACCTCTAAAAAAACCCCGATTGCTTTTAAGCACAGATAGATGAGTACCACCTTCCTGGTTAAAAAAAATAAATTAAAAAGCCAGAGTTAAGATTCAGAAACGTAAAGTAAGAATATGAGACATTTTTGCAAAAATTGTTAAAAAAATTACAATTAAACTCTTTTGTACAAAAATTCAACACAGAACGTTTTTACATATTCTGAAAAAAAAAAGCATTTCAAAAAAAATCATTGAGACTCTGACAAACCTTAATAACAGTGCAGCAAACACTGCTGCTATGGTAATTATTTCTGTCTCTCTGCCCATTCCTTCCCATTGTTTCTGATTTTCAAGAATGTCCTCTCATTAATGCTGTCGGATTTTCCTTCTTCTCCGTACATTTTCATTATATGTGAATGGGATGTGAAAATGAAAGTTTCCTGTCATGTTTTTAAAGCAATAATTGAGCCTTCTATTATACTTCCTGCCCAAACCATTGAAGAGAGAATTTTCAGCTCTTCCCTATCACGTTCACAAGGTGTTGTAACTCTCTGTCGACTAGTGGATAAGCTATTTGAAAAATGGGATTTTTTTTAAACTTTTTTTTTATTTTAAAAAAAAAATTTGGAGAGACAAAGGGAATGTATCTGTAAAATTCATTTTTTTTCCCCAGCAAGGAGCATAGGAACAAAAGCCCATCCACATTTCAGCTAACGCAGGGTGAGGAGGAATTTCATGCACCTTTGGCTGTATTAAAGCTGATCTGCTAATATTTTGTCCTCTCCACATGAATGAGTGGTCCCTATACTTGGAACAGAATTTCCCCCAGCTGCTCTCAAGTGAGCAACAACAGTGTCAGCCCTCAGAGTTGCATTCTCACCCTGCACCCAGCCCAGTGGACTTTCCCAAGTTTTAGGGAACAGTTGCTACAGCACTTCTAAACACGCACATGCAGGGAAAAGTCCATCGCCAGGAGCCCCAGCCATGCCTGCTTCATCTTTGAGGAGCAGCGCTACCAGACCAGGCTTAGGCTGAGCATGAAAAAATATCACCTCAGTCGAGTCCTCTGTCCCATTTGGGCTTGCCAAGGCAGATACATTGGGGTGCTGCTGGCACCCCAGCCCCAAAGAAGCCCCAGGGATTTGTGGGGTCTACTGTAAGGCAGAGCCTGATGCTCTAGAAGGGTGGTGCTGAGCTGCTTGCACAGCCCTTTCGCTCAAGTTACTGCTGTTAAAAGACTCCATTTTATGAGCTCTCACTTCAGCTGCAACTGTGAAAGTAAGCAGTATTTTCTGACCCAGCTAGCAGTAAAAATAATGTAAATGACTGTGCCTGTGACTGGACATCTAGCTGTGAGTAGGCGTCTCCTGGTGTCTGGGTGGGTGATGAAAAGGCGCACTGCCTCCCATGTTTGACAGTCTTGAGGAAGCAGCTGAGTCCATGACATCTGACAGGACCGTGGAGGGGTGTAGCTTTGGTAATGTCGTGATACTGCCAAAGAAGTACTGCAAATGAGATATGACTTGGCTTGTCTGGAGCTGATGCGAACAAATGCCGTGCAGGTTGCACAGTGGTGAGCAGCCCAGTGTCAATTGGTCCCCAGGAACCGCAGGAAGTAGAGCCAGAGTGTAAGGAGGTGCCATAGTAGGAAGACGGGCAGAAGTCTGTTTTCTCATTGGCTTGCTCTGAGCACTGTCAGTGAAATAGATGGGGACAAGGAAAGAGACTTAATTTGTCAGCTAAATTTTTTCAATTATCTGGTACATCTGCTGACTGTTACATACACAGAAACATAAGGCATTGTCCAGGGATTCCCCAGGAAAGTGGTTAGAAGAGCTACATCTCATAGCCATAATCATTGCCACCCTCGGTGCTCCTGCACAGTCAGTCTTCTTGGGCAGACCAGGAAAACAAAAATCAATCAAAGTAAATGATTGTAAAAGGAAAAGGATCTTTGGTCAATCCACTTAACTGTCTGCAGGGGCTGGGGTACCGCTCACCCAGGGTGAGCATATGGAAGACTCTTGGGACATCTTCTGTTTTCCTGTGGTGGAGTGTGAAGCCCAGACCTGGCCACTTTAGGGAACTGTAGCTCCTTCTCTGTAATCATCAGAGAAATTAATGCCAGGGTCTAACAAACTGTCAGCTGATGTTCTTCACCTAAGTGAAATTCCTGCCCTAGTTTTGGGGATATGTGGAGTATCATGTCTGCTGCCAACCAGACGTGGGGAGCATGGGTCAAGCGAAGCTCACAGAGAGGGTTGGTCTAGCATTTTGAGCAGCCCCCCAGGGACCACTGCTCCCAAGTGAGCCAGGATATGGCATTTTTGTAGACAGTCTGGTAAGAGCTGTTAATCCAGAGCAGAAGAAAACAAGGAAGGAATTTAAACGTATGACTTAAGTAAGAGCCGTATGGGTAAGGAAAACCAAGAATTATTAAAGCATGGATCCACAGAGCAGGGAGAGAAAACTGAGAGTGGCCTATGCCAGGGAGAGGGGGACCATCTTAGGTCTGAGGCTGTGTTCCCTAGAAGGAAACTCATTGCTTTAATGCTAAAAAAAAGCAGGGAGAAGAAATAATAATAATTAGGAAGTAGGGGGTAATAGTTGTATTGTTTAGGCTGACTAGTCAAACAGAGTAAAAATGGGTTCTTTTTCTAGGCCGCCAGTGGTATGTTGGGCACAACATCCCATCAAACCCATGGGAGTGCACGGTGCTAGGTGGGAGGGCAATGATATCAGCATGCAACAGGAAAGGGACACCACCTTTCTTACACGTGCCGCGTGTCACTTATGGCCGTGATGCTTACATGAGTGAGAGGCAGAAAAAATCTCAGCTGGGAGATGGCTGCTTGCCAAGATGGCAAAACTGCAAGAGTCACCCTTCCTGGTGATGAGCCACTGTGGATGTGACAGCCTGGAGCAAGGGTGGTACAGCACATGGAGACACAGCCTAGCAACCCACCGCGTCCCACGGCACTCCACACACAGCCCGGCACGTGGGCTCTAACTGTACTCTGCTGTTGTCACCCAGAGCAGGGACAAGCTGCCCTTCTGGGAAAACGGGACGGGGTGGAAGGAGGCCTGGCAGAACGGCTGGCATGGCTACGACAACGAACTTATGGACATGAGAGGATTCTTCCTTGCATATGGACCAGGTATAATGCCACCGTCCCTGGTGTCCCACTCCCCTGCAGCCCCATGGCCCCTGCCTGAGCTTCCCTGCAGCCTCTGGCACAGCAGGACCCTGAGGTGACACTGCGACGCCCAAAAATTACAAATAGATGGCAGGATTTCGTCACTACGGCTCCATGCCGGGAAGGTTTCTAGCTCTGTCTCTCTTTCATAGCTGGAGAAACAGGGCAGGGAGATGTGAAGGGATTTGGTCAGCCCCCCGCCAACATCCCAGTGCAATAACTCTGTCCCTTTGCCCTGTTTTCCTAAATTTTGGCCTAAATTTTTAGTTCTGTTTGAAGCACATGAATTTTCCTGAGGTGTTTTTTTCTTGGTGGATTTGGGCTCACTAATGCAGAGCACTTTCTTTGGGAAGGTTACAGCATACCTCCCTCACCTGTACGACGGGCAGACACAAAACCTCTGGTTTCCACTTCATCCGGCCCTTTAACCACTGCTGAGCACCAAGCTGCAACTGCAGACGGGAGCAAAAGCAAAGCAGAATGTGCAATGTGATTATTTCAGGCTATTAAATCTACCAAGCACACACAGTAAAGTAGTTCCTGTAGTTAATATGATATTTTATTTTATTTTTTGGAAGTGAAAGTAATGAATAAAAATGTTTAAAATGTTTTTTTTAATGAACTATGTTTTAAATTGTACACAGCCCAGCCTGCTAGGTAAGTCCCAGGAAAGGTAGAGGAGCCCTTGTCCCACATTTCAGCAGCTGAGCCCTGAGCCATATGCCAACACCTCTCTTTGCCTGTTTTCCCCGCAGATTTCCGATCCAACTTCCGAGCGCCTCCCATTAGATCCGTGGATGTTTACAACATCATGTGCAGCCTGGCAGGAATACAGCCGCTGCCCAACAATGGCTCCTGGTCCAGGGTGGAGTGCATGCTCCGAAACACGGCCCCCTCGGCGCCCCTCCTCCTATGTGGCAGCTGCACCCTGGCACTAGCTCTACTCTCCCTGGTCGCCCAGCAGATCTCCTTCCTGTGATCCCCGAACAATGCCACTCAGTGACACCAGCAACTCCAACCTTATCTTGTTGTTCTAAAGTTCTTCATTTGAATAATAGGTTCATTAATAGAGTGCTGTCCCCAACTCCTCCATCGTGCTCCGCGGGCGTGAGTCTGACCCATCCGGCGTTTACAGCAGTTAGAACATGAAGCCAGATGTGCTGCTCACAGCCAGAAGAGTCAGGGTCACTACTCTACGTTTACAGCCCTGGCAGTGAGAGCAGAATGCGGGCCGGCTTGCCGCAACGTCTTCTGGTGCGTGCACGTGGAGATCTCTAAGCATCAAACACGTCTTGCCCCAGCATCTTTAACTGAGAAGCTCAGGCGTGGAGATAGATCTCTGTGCATTTAACTGGGTTATTTCTGACTGACTCCTTCATCTCCAGCTCCATTACCAGCAGAGCCCCATCTTCTCCTTACAGTGCCAACCAAGGGCCATCTACAGCAACTTGTTCTTCAAAAAGCCAAGTGCTCTGCTGAGTGATTACAATGCCAAGGTCGACTGGAGAGCAGTGAGAGCGTCCTAATTCTCTCAGCCTTTCCTTCTTACTTTCCCTCAGAGCAAGCCCTGCACATCTTCAGGGCCCTGCGTTCCCCATGA
>VWZK01013468.1:588884-643630 GCA_013396935.1 Baryphthengus martii | reverse complement strand
TGGGGGGAAGGCTGGGAAAGGGGAGAGTGGTAGAAGTCCTCCACTTCAAAAATAGGAGGAAAGTGAAAAGATGCCTAGACACACAAGGGTTAGGAGAAAGTAGGTTGAGGAAGCCTGCTGTTTAACAGCCTCTCTGCTTTTCCTGGTGAAGATAATATCATCTGCTCAGGTTTTTGGGTTTTGTACCCAATTGCATTTCCGAAAATTTTTCAATGCTTACTGCTTTTCTACCAGCTCTTGCTCTGTACACTTTTGCCCAGCAAGCAGCACATTTCCCTTCATTGTGCAGCAGGGAAAGAGGCCTACACTGATGGATCTCCCATCCCCTCAGTTTATCCTAGCTAATAGTTCCACCACAGACTATCAAGTCCAAAGAAAGTTGTAAAGTCAAATAGCAGGAGAGGATAGAGCTGTTGTTGGAGGTGCCTTTCGGGACTGCTCAGTGGTTTTTCTGATATACCTCTGAACCAAGAGCTTTCAGTGACAAACTGTCTTTGGAAGGATTTAGGCCCCTCCCCTATGCAAAATAAACCTCTAGGACTTCTAGTCCTGCAGATCCAGAGTCAAGCACGATCCAGGTATGTGTGGTACAGTGCATTTAAGGGTGAATGATTATATCATGTAAAAAAAACAAAAACCAAACAAACACCAAATTAAACTTGACAAAAGACTTCTGTAATAGCCCTAAAGATTTATGTAATGTGTTTTTAAAGCCCAAGTGAACCATCAAATCAATTGAGAAAAAAAACAGAGAAAATCAGTCTTTGTTATTAGACTGTTGAGTATAAAAGGCAATTTAGTGCTTTCGAAGCATTTGCAGTAGCTGTAAAACAGGCACCTATTGTTCAGAGTTCCGTGTTGCTTTTTAATGGACCAGGCTCAATGAATTCACTGGAGCACATTTTTAAAGCAAAAAAAAATATCAGTATACAAGATAACAAAATGACTAAATTACCAAGTTTTGTTTGAAAATCAACAGGATATACACAGTCAGTGCCTGTTAATCCCCACAGAGCCTGCCATTTTAACTCTTGGAGTGAACAGAACCCAAGATCCTCTCAAAAAACAAAAGATCCTAAAGGTTAGGATATATTCAGATTCTCCATTACACAAGCAGAAATTGGAAATAAGAAATCAGGTCCATCGAGTTGTTCAAGGGATGGGTCATGACACATGAAACCAACACTGGTCCTTGTGAGTACTTTGTGTAACTCACTTTTGTCAGCGTGCAAATACTGCAGAGTAAATCTTATAACTGCAGTATGACTTGCCTGACCTTATTGAAAGCATCGTGTGTACAGTAACAAACCTGTAAAGGGGAAATTTAACGGTAGTCCTACAAGAAGCTCCTCAGCTTCATGAGAATTACAGGTGATTTTTTTTGTTTTTTTTGAGAAGTTAGGGAAGATTTAGATTAGAAATTAGGAAGAAATTCTTCACTGTGAGGGTGGTGAGACGCTGGAACAGGTTGCCCAGGGAAGCTGTGGATGCCCCCTCCCTGGAAGTGTTCAAGTCCAGGCTGGCTGGGGCTTTGAGCAACCTGATCTAGCAGGGGGTGTCCCTGCCTATGGCGTGGGGGGTTGGAACTAACTGACCTTTAAAATCCCTTCCAACCCAAACCATTCTATGATTCTGTGATTCATTCTGTGCATCTTTCTTCCTCAGAAATGTACCTCTGAATCAGTTCACATTCTCGTTCAAAAATCAAGTGTCTTGACTCTTGCCTGTTTTTCTGTATGCTATGCAATGGAGGTGGGTGTATTTTAAAACTTACTTCTGAATGATGTTTTTATACAATGACTGATTGTGAATGAGTGAATAATTCTAAGAATGGTATTGAAAAAAAATACGTCTTTTTGTAAATACTGTAAGATTTTGGAAAAAAAAAAAAAGCCACAAAACCCACCCCTGTAACACCCTGCCTTTCTTTTTTGATTGCCGCATCAAAGTGTGATAAACAGTGTTTGAAGCTTGTGCTGATTAATCATCAGAAAGATGAATGATAACATTGTTTAGAAATGGCAAAGTTGTCAGCATGTAAATTAGGGACATTAAATTAATCACACAAGATACTGCAGGTTGTAAACTAGTCCTTTCTTTTCCAGATGTATTTCAGTATTTAACCTTTTGAACATCCATTTGGGGACATGTATTTTATTCTAGCAAATAGACATGACAAACCATTTTGCTCTTCTGAGACAAAAGCTGAGCCCTGGATGTTCTCTCTGTACTCACTTCTCCAAGCCCAGGTGTTACCATTACATCAGCTGCTTACACAGAAGACAGGTGTATTGTCACTGCTACCAGTGGGCTTTCTGGAGCCCTCATGGTACACCCCACTTACTGTCACAGGATGGTGTAAACGGCAAGGAGACCTTAAAAACCAACACCAAGTGTCTCAAGGGCAAGCGGCCCTACTCCACAAACTAACAACAATGTTCATAGAAAAGACTGATTTAATAGAAATGTCTCCAAACCTACTCAGTGGAACTTTTCTTGTTTTCTTTACGCTAAGTGACTACAGGGGCAGGGAGGGGGTGATGGAGAAGCAGCGCAGGTACGTCAGTTGAGTCCTTTAATTCACAGTAGGACTACCTTTGAACTGGCAGCACCAAGGTCTGCCCAGAGATGCTCCCCTGATGCCCAATGAACACGGAACCCATGAACAGGAGGTTGTTGATGGCCTGCCTGCATGGGGACAGCATGGGAATCAGTCCTAGTTAGCTCCCCATAGGGCTGACAAAAATGGCAATTTCCCATCTGAATAAGCTGAGCCTTTTTTTTTTTTTTTTTCAATGAGCTTAGCAGCCATGTAAATGGCATGGCTGGCCAGGGCTTGGCAGAGGAGCCCTCAGGATGTAGCCCACATTGCCCAACACAGAAGCCACATGGAGTCACTTTCCTCTTGGCCTGGATGCTGGCCGGAGCCTTCCACCAGTACCAGGACTTCACAACTAAAGGGTGAATGAAAAGATTTTTGTGGTGCTGGTCACCTTCCTTGTCTCCTAACTGCTTAGGAGAAGTTAAAACATCTATCAGATGTTAACTCAACACCTCAGGGGGAGATGCAGAACCCAGTGTGCTCTGGACATTGGGAAGTGAAAGGTATTACAAAAGCTGCGTGTAATGTTTCCTCCTCCTCTTCCCTCTAAGAGTGTAGCAGAGAGGGCAAGTGGCTGAGAATCCAGTGGGACTTCTGTAAGAAAATATGGCCTAATGAAGGGTAAAGTTTGAAACTGTCTATTTCAGTATAATGAGTCTTTAATAGCTGTTTTGAAAGATAACTTTCACCTACATGGAATGCTAAGGGAAGGTTACTACAGAGTGCTCAAAAATAAGAACACTTCAGAATTAAAGTTGACTGGACGCTAATTCTCAAGCTTCATACAGATGTTCGTAGCTATAGAGATTATTCTGATAAAATTTTAATTAGACAGAAGTTGCTATGGACTTGTAAACTGGGTATAATGTTACCCTAAATACGGCGTCTGTATCAACCACACTGTTTTCACTCTACCAGCCCAATTTCATCAGAAAACCACTGCGTGCTGCCAGCAGACCTGCCCTGGTCTCTCTCTAACCCTGCCTGGTTTCTGTTTGATAGCTCCTCCAGCAAGAGGTGGATGCCTCAGAGCCACACCAGAACACCGCAAGGCTGACTTTTTCCACAGCTTCTACTGGTTTCCTGTTTGGCTGGAAAATGTCACCCACTGGGCGTGCAGACAAGCTTCTGCTTTGGGGTGGAAGACATCCAGTAGCAGCAGCACTGAAATTACAGTGCTTTCTCCGTCAGCTGGGCAGGCTGGGGAAAGGAGTTGGCAGCTCAGTCCTCACGGGGGAAAGTCTCTACAGGACCTGGATGTGGAGATCTGGCCACATGTTGCTTTTACTATAGAATTATAGAATATTTTGGGTTGGGCGGACCTTTCAAGGTCATCTAGTTCAACCCTGCCTGCGATGAGAAGGGACATCTTTACCTAGACCAGGCTCCTCATAGACCCATCCAACCTGACCTTGAATGTTTCCAGGGATGAGGCCTCTACCACTTCTCTGAGCAACCTGTTCCAGTGTTTCACCACCCAGAAATTGTGAAAAATTTCTTCCTTATATTTGGTCTAAATCTACCCTCTTTTAGTTTAAGATCATTACCCTTTGTCCTAATGCAACAGGCCCTGATAAAAAGATTGTCCCCATCTTTCTTATAGGCCCCCTTTCAGTACTGAAAGGCTGCAAATAAGGTCTCTTTGAAGTCTTCTCTTCTCCAGGCTGAACAACCCCAACTCTCTCAGCCTTTCTTCACAGGAGAGGTGTTCCAGCCCCTGTTCATTTTTGTGGCCCTCCTCTGGACCTGCTCCAACAGGTTCTTGTCCTTCTTGTGCTGAGGACTCCAGAGCTGGACACAGCACTCAGGTGGGGTCTCACCAGAGTGCAGTAGAGGGGCAGAACCACCTCCGTCGACCCGTCAGCCACGCTTCTTTTGATGCAGCCCAGGATACAGTTGTCCTTCTGGGCTGCTGGCTCACATTGCTGGCTTGTGTCCAGCTTTTCATCCCCCAGTACCCCCAAGTCCTTCTCTGCAGGGTTGCTCTCAATCCCTTCACCCCCAGGCTGTGTTAATACAGGGGTTTGCTGTGACCCAGGTGCAGGACCCTGCACTTGGCCTTGCAGAACCTCATGAGGTTCACAGAGGCCCACTCCCCAGGCCTGCCCAGATCTCTTCCTGGTTTGTTCTCCCTGTGTCGCCGGCACGGCAGGTGGCGATGCAGGGCTGGGGTCCGGAGGGGCTCCCCCACTCCGGAGAGGGGGCTGGCGGCGGGGAGATCCCTCTCTCCCTGCCTCGGAGCTCCCCCTGCCCGGCCGCGGCCCCTGCCGGCCGCCCGGCGCGGCATAGGCAGCCCTGCGGCCCTCCCGCCAAACACGGGGTCAGGTCAGCAGGCGGCGCTGGGGTGGAAGAAGCCGGGAGGGTCGTAGCGAGCAAAGCAAGAATTGGGTCTTTTCATTCATTCTGTGTTGCTCATTGCAGCCTTTTCTCTTTCTCCCCTTTAATTCTCTTTCTGTTACCCTTTACTCCATGGCTGACCCCTCTTCCCACACCACTGAGGCTTCCCCAGAAACCCGCTGCCTCTATGTAGTTTCCTGAGGAAGCCCGCTGCCCTGCCTGCTTCTGCCATTATTTCAACAGAAGGATGAGTCGCCTCAGAGGGATATGGGTGTTTATGTGGTCCTTAATGATCCTTGACGGGAATCAGCTGGATATACTTCCAAATACGGAGGATTTGGGCTGCATCTAGAGCTGCTTTTGTTGCTTTAAAGTCTGGTTTCACTAGTGGGATGCAAAATACATAGGCAACAGGGAGGAGCAGAGAGCAGCAGGGATGAACGATGCAGCTTGTTGCTCTATTGCTTGTTCTTGCTCACAGTTTCGCTCTAGGTTACGCAGGCACCTTCTGGTCCGGCTGTCCCAGCAGCACAGCTCAGGCGGACTCTGATTAATGCTATAAAAGTAAGGAAACAGTGAGAAGGGCTGTGGAGCCTGGGCTGAGGCAAGGGAGACATGGTGACCACGGCCCACATCAGCATGGATCAGAGCTTAGCTGAGCTCCAACGAGCTCGTTTTGTTTCTCTGTCAGCTGCAGCAAATGAGGCATTTTAACATCAGAATTGCAGCAGCCTTCAGGAGCAATAGGCACCCTTGCATGCACAGGAGCTGCTCCTGTGCCAAAGGATTGCAGGCAGCTGGCCCCCAAACTTCAGCATCCTCTACCAGGACCATGTGAGCATCTACTATGTGACCAATTTTCTGTGACTGCAGGAGTGGGCACTGACAGCTCTTGAGCCTTCTGTTGTTCTTGAGAAATTAATATTTTAAAACATTACTCAGCACTTATATATATTGCTTGGTGAATATTAATTAAGCCTCAAAATCAGCTGGAGACACTGACATTGCTGCCTTGCCAGATAGAAAAAGAGAGGCCAAGGTGGCACCAACCATTGCAAAGGCTGCAGAGTGCAGAGGGGTCTTGCAGGGGAGCAGCTGTAATCCTTGCCGAAATCCTGGCCAACCTGCCCCTTGCACCAGGCTGCCTTTGTGCAAGGCCTCCTGGCAACCTCAATGTATATAACCGAACCACGTATCCCTAACAGGCAGGCTTAGCCTTTCTTGAGCGGCGCAATGTGCTGCTCATCCTTCAGTGCTAAAACAACCAGTGCACTGGCAATCACTGTTTTGCGCTTACGTTAGTTTAAGGTTAGTTTTGCCCTGTTTCTGTGTTTGCCAAAGTAGGTAGCACAGTGGATTTCAGGTTGCAGCTCACTGATTGTCCATGGGGTGGGAGAAGGGTAACACCAGCTGATCACGTCCTGCATCTCACACACGTCTCGGTTGAGAAGATGCTGTAAAAGGGAGGGAAAGTATCTCTTGCCTAGCCATGGAGGGCTTCTCCAAACATGGATACAATAAGGAAATAACTTTGGGCTTAAAAATAAGGTTTTAAAGTTGCCTTCCCATAGCAGCTGTGAAGGAGGACAAAAAAAAAAAAATCTTAATTTTTTTAAGGTGGAGTTCAAGCAGTTTATGTACTAGATTATACAACTTGTTTGCTTACACTAGGGCAGGGGCTGGATGGGACGACCCAGAACATCCCCTCCTGCCTTAATCTCAAATGTTTTAAGAAGAGTTTTGACAAAGAAAAATAACTTTTTCTTTTTTCCCCTCTCTAAACAGAATAACCTTGAGACAGTCCCGAGCTTTCTTTGAATTCCATACATCCTCTTTCTACAAGAACAAATGGGATGAACAAACACAAGTCCCACTGACAAGATATATTTGATACCCATGATGTGGGGAGCTTTCCAGCAAGGACCAATTCTCCTTTATGCAGAAATAGCTGAATGCAGCCTGTAAAGGCCTAGCAATTAATCATGCATTTGAAGAAATACAACGCAGTCATAGAGGCTGTATTTTAAAAGCTTGCTGCTCCAGTTAGGACAGTGACAAATGAAGGCCCATACAAAAGCAGGTGTGGCTCTTGAAGAAGCCCTCTGAGGGCAATTAAAAATGAGAAACCAGCCGGTAAGTGTGCACATGTGACACCTAGAGTAGCTTAAGAAATTAATACAAGGGAGGAGGATGGAGGAATTAATGGTGTAGGAGCTGAGGCGAATGAAATAGGCCCTGCTCTCTGAAGGGGGTCACTCTGTGGTGGGTGAAGTGCTTCATCATGTGGGATAGGCAAAGCTGTTGACAGCTACGTGTTCCCGCTGCCCTGGAGAGCTTCCCTGCACCTGTCACAGATGAAGTCCCCACAGAAGGACCCAACCCCACCAACTGCAGAAACTCCTGCCCTGAGTATCCCACAGCTTCCCTGGGTGCCCAAGGGAGAGCTGCATTTGGGTATGTCTGAAGGTGACAGCCTGGGCACCTCCAAAAATGCCTACGGTACTGCAAGAAGGAAAAGGCAAGGGACTGAGATCGAGGATTTTTTTTTCCCAAATCAGCTCTGAGACCCAGGTCTGCTCCAATCCAACAGGCAATACCCAGCCAGGCTTCACATAGGATGCTTCATCGTTCCTGATCAGTTCACCATCTCCACTGTTCGCTGTTCTGAATCAGTCAAGAAACTAGCTATTTTTCCCATTGAAAATACATAAAATAGTTCAGATACAAGTCAAATTATGAAGGACTTGCAGTTTGCCATTAGGATTACTGTTTAGGAAGTGTTGGCAGATTTATAAATAGTGCCATAAAAACAAACTATGAATCGGTACAAGCCAGAGCTCCTCATCCCATTAGGAAAAGGATGCCCCCATGATTGCCATCACAGTTTCTCCATGCAGTTCCTCCCACATTTACTCATATCCTGCCTCGCTCCACACACCCAGCAGATGTGAGGTATCACTGGGACAGCATTTCGTAGATATTACCTTCTACCAAAGTGCAGGCTGAGGGGCTAGCCCCATTTTGCCTCATCAAAGTCTGTTCTTCCAAACTTATTTGTTGACACAAATCTGTTTCCTGATGTGAAATATATGGACTGCCTCTCAGAAATGCTGTCGATACAGGCCGCTATAGATGACTTGTTTGGTTTTTCTCCCCCTTTGTCCATAGGGAAGGATTGTTTCCGCTAAGGTTAAGCTTTGGCGTACAATAATTTTCCTGGGAAGCCGAGCACAATAGTGCTTCCTTTGAGGCTGCCAATAGTGTGGCAGAGCGGACAAGGTCTTCACCAGTTTCAATATCTAAATAAAAAGAAAACAAATCTCTACTGAAGAGCTGCTCATCCCCTTGCCCATCTCTGCAAAATTGAGTATTTAAGCCACTTCTTTCTTGAAAAAAAGTATTTTCATTTACCCTCTTTCCAGCATGATGTTGATGAAGCATGGGAATTTTGCTACACGAAAGGAGTCCTCTTTCTGCATTCAGCCCCCAATAGCCCTGCTGTTTGTCACCAGCGTGGGTGGTGACAGCCCTAACAGCACCGTCCTAGCCAGCATGCCAAATAACAAGGTAGGTGGGCAGCTCCACAGCAGGAAACAGCTGTTTGCAGTGCCTCTACACTTGGCCATAGGGAGTCATTGCAGCACGGAGACCCTCTTCGTCCTAGCAGTTTTCATATTAAAAAATGTATCCTAAGACTGAATAATTTCTCTTACAATGAGCTCAGAATACAGGACCTCATCCAGGAAGGAGGGCTTCAACCACCTGGTAACAAACCTCACCTCAAAAAGCAGTCCTTGACAAAAGTCCTGCAAGAGTGGGAGAAAAGAGACAATCAGAGAGAGCCACACACGCAGCCCAGGGCCGTGCCGAGCACACAAACAGCTACAGCACTTTCCTTCACTTTGAAGGGACGGGAGCAGGCTAATTTAGAGATGGCAGTAGTTAACCAAATAGGACATAAGATGAATCTTATATAATGATCTGAAACTGTTTTGCATTCTCCTTCCAGTTTTCTGTGACAACCACGGCTAGAAACAGAGATGCCTTTGAGTGACATCTAAAAGGTTTCATATACTGCTGTGGTAAATAGAGCTAGCGCCAAAACTTCTCTGCCTCCAAGAAGAGGAAGGAGGAGAAGCAACTGTTCATTGTTTATCCATCTCACTCTTGTAATCTGTTGTGCCTGGAGACTGCTGCCACGTGCGAACATCTGGGATGCATCACGGACCTTCTGCTGGAGACAGAAAGTTTTTTGAACACAAACTAACCTTGGAGGCACTCTGCAGCCTTTGCAAGGGAGCAAACAGCAAGTTATTGCACGTACGATGGGACCAGAGGGAAGGAATGGAGAAGATATTATTATGAGTGTGGGAGCCTTGAGGGTGACCTAAACCTTCACAGGCAGAAACTTCCTGTGCACATGGGGAGCGGAAAGGTTGATGGACTATAACTTGGCTTTTAGGGGGCTGCCTGAGCAGAGGGGAAAACTGCCAGGAGCACTGAACACCTCAATGGTTTGGCAAGCTGTGCCCAGTTCCTACCTAGAGGGTGAAGGGCAGCAAGTTATTCTTCAGGTCAGGAGTTACGCACGAGTAAGAAGGGCGATTGCGCTTGGGCAGCAGAGAGGAGGAGCACCTGTGGCAGCGCTGCCAGGCAGGCCCTGTCAGGATCCCTCTCCATCCCTTCCCACAGGGCTTCTTCCAGGATCCCACTCTGCCCGCGAATGGGGCACATCCAGGGGAGCCAGCCCCACCTGCCTTCAGCAGGACACCGCATTCTTACAGCACAACCACAGACACATGTCAGAATATCCCAGTATTGGTTGCTCTTTATTTTAGGTCTGTATAAACCATCAAGTCGGGCATATGTAGTTCCTCACCTCAGGTGGCTGTGGGGAGCCCAGGATCCTTTGACCTCCATGTAGTGCAAAGATTGTTTTCTTCTGTCTTGAGCTGACATCTTTCTTCTCAAACTGCTAGTCCCATCAGTGACTCCCCCACTACTGAGAAACACCCTCACATTCCTCTTCCCTCTTTGAGTTTTCCTCTTTGTTTTAGTGAAATCTCTCAACTTTTTAAGCCCCGATACTCCGATTCCCTTGTTCTCCTTCCAGGGAAAATCATCCACTCTCCTCTTCCCCCCAAATTGCAGATACCCCAGTCTGCAAGAAATCTGGGCAGAAGCTGCTCACCTGCTGACCCAACTGTTCCTGAAGACTCACACCAGGGTTACACCACCACCTGCGTTATTATCCATGGCACAAGGCAACAGTCCTGTGACACAGAATTCACACACTACATGTCAGTATATTCTAGAGATTATTTTCCTCTTTTTTTTACCAAAACCTAGATGCCAACAGCCTTCCTTTTTAACCTGACATGTGGGACTAACTCAGTCGCTCTGTTCTGCCTTGAGACTGAAGCTGGTGGTCTCGACTGGCTGTACCTGACGATTAGCCCTGCTACTAACATGGTGTCAAAAAGGCAGCTTCCTCCTCAGCAACATCTGAAGCAGCTCATTTTTAGAAAGACAAACAGTTCTGAAGTCTGTAATGGTCTAAATATTTTAAGGCAATAGTGTTTTATTAGTTTCTGGTTCAAGGAAAGTCCACTCATCTCCAAGCAAATATTTTAAATGCAGCAAAAGAGCTTTTCAAAACTGTTTGTCATTCTGTAAGGCTTTCATTTTCTGTTTTTTTTTTGTTTTTTTTTTTTTTTTACATCTGTCTTCGAAAATATGTGGGTTTCTAATTTTGGTGGGGTATTTTTTGGTTGTGTTTTTTGGCTTTTTTTTTGTTGTTTTTTTTTTGTACAAGCGTGATTTGCTGAAACAGTTATCTGCTGTCTAACAGCAAAGTGTGAGAAATACTGTTTCTCCATACTGGGTTACAGGTCATAATAAAACTGTAACACATGAAAGGTTTACCTTTAAGGAGGAACAAAAAAATCTACTGTCTGCCTTAGGTTTGAGGACTCTTGAGTTTCTTCATTGTGAATCAATCATAAATCACCAGGGTCTGCTGGTGACTACTTACAAATAAAATACTGTAGTTGAAGGAGAAAACTATTTTCTTCAGTATTAAGTAGGAAGGAGAAGACAGGATGCTAGTACTGCCCGTGTTGCCCAGGGAGGGCTTCCAGGGGGCTGCCAGCCTGCCGGGTGCAGGAGCCAAGGAATGGCAGAGCAACAACAGAGCTGAGGAGCTCTTTGGTTTTCTTCTCCTACTGTGTGGGCTGGCCACGCCCTTTCCCTCCACGGGACAAGGCAGGCACCCTGGGCTGTGCTTGGCGTCCCTCTCTGGGCTTTGCACCTCTGTTCTTCGGCAGGACGCCAGGGTGGCCTCATGTGCTTGTATCACAATGGACAATGTGTCCTCTGCCCCTCTCCTTCTCGTGGTGCCTCCCCTGACTGATGCTTCTGTCGCAGACTTTGGCTGATGGTGAGACCTCTGTTTCAACCCAAATTTTCCTGGGAAGTTTCAGGCAAGGTGCCTCAGCACTCTTTTAGAAGCAAAATAAAAAATATACTGCATTGTCTAGGTTAAAAAAAAAAAAAGTGGTTACTGTTTTACTGAGAAGCTCTGCTTTAGATGAGGGTTACAGCTGGCCCAGCTACAAGCATCTGAAACTCATCACCAGTTTGTGTCCGGCAGAAGAATGATAACTGCAGCAGCTGGATGATAAACAGGACTTCTCTGGCAGGTTCACTTGGGGCCTGAGCCAGTGGCAAGCGCTCAACTGGACACGGAAGAGCCTCTCCCCTCACGGCCTCCCTGTGCTGGGGGCAAGTGGCAGCAAAGGGCTGGGGCCCTGTGGTTCGACAGGGAGGGAGCCCGTACTGGGGACTGGGTTTGAGGTGACTGGGGTGGGCTGAGCCACCAGCAGCAAGGAACATCTGTGTGGAGGGAGAAGGGGGGGTCTTGCTGCAGAGGCATGGGTAGCATTTACTTGCAGTAGCCAGAAAGGCAAATGCCCTTCTCTGCTGTCCCTGTCCCAGCCACTGCCCACAATCCTAAGGCACACTCAGCTCTGGGGTTTGCACTTCTGAGTCCTCAAGTTTGCAGCCTTGATGGCTTTCCTGGCAGTCACTGCCCAGTAGCATGTGCGTAGTGGTGTGCACATGGTGGGGACTGCAGCTATGTAGCGATGTCAGGCGCCAGGTACATGGGTCACAGGACATTCAGATCCCTTCGATGCACAAGCTGCCCTGCAAAATTAATTGTCTAGGTCCTTCTTTTGCAAAAACCCAGCTAATAGGACCCAAAAGGGCAGCACTGCTGTGGCAGTGCTCCTGATGTGCATCTTCCGGCACACAAGTTTCACTAGCAAGCAGTGCAGCCTGCCTGCGCTGAGACCACTCTGCAATAGCAACTGCAGCACGGCGAGCGTGGGCACCCAGGAGAGCCCTTGCTGGAGCATAGTCCTGCTTGAAGCTGGTGTACGCTTTCACTTCTGCACCAGGAAAGCCTACACACATGGGAGAGGCCACTGGCTCCTGCTGGTTTTCTCACTGCTGGTGCAAAGTCTGAATGCATTGGAAGCAGCTACTCCTGTAGCTTCTGGCCAAACTGACCCTCTCTGGCACTTACTAGACAACCAGTTCAATTTTACCAGCTACAAACAGAGGGACAAGAAGAAAGAGATACAAAGAACTCAAAACAAAAGGCTCCAGGTTTCCCTAAGAAAGCAAGCAAACAGGGTAAATAACTATTTTAGTGTACGCAAAGACATGCTGCTAGATTTATTTACCGTGTTTGCTTACTTCCAAATAACTTGGCAGTATAGGGTTAGGTCTTCTATGCTTATTAGCATGAAAGATAAGAAAAAAGATGTAGAATAAAAAAAAAAAAGTACTTGGGATTTCCCGTTCCCAGTCCCCATTCATCACTTCTGTGACAGTTGGGCTAAAAATACTTTGTTAAGCATAAGGATCTAAAGGCGTAGAAGGAAGCTGCTTGCAAATGCAAGGTCAGCCATCTCAACACAAAACTGCTGGCGGCTATCAAAATCCCAGCATCTCCCACTCTGCTACAAAACCCTTCTCCCTTCATGTACCAGCTGCAGTCAATAGAAGTGTCAGAACAGTGGGCTCACTCCTTGGAGTTTAGGAAAGCCTGATAAGATGAGGCTGTTTACCCCAGAGCGTTTCTGAAAAGCATACCTGGGTATTTTTATAATTGCTTTTCTAAGCACTTACCTGGGGCCTTGCTTGGTGCTCTGAGGAAGACCAGTGTGATGTGTTTTTCCAGCATTGTTCGAGGTTTTGGGTCTTCTCTCCAAGCCCTCAAAGCACAGAGATGCTGGGCAGAAAAGCATAGTCAAAAAAAAGGAGCAGCAGTCAAAAGGAGGAAAAGAACAAAAGAGACTGTAAGTGGGGGCCTATTTACACTCCTAAACTTTTTTTTTAAATCACAAACCTGCAACAGCATGGCTTGAAGGGAAGTGCTGACAAGAACACATATCCTGAAGCAGCTGACCACCTTTTCTTCTCTGAGGTCTTTCTGATGGGCAGGGAGAGCAAAAAGGAGAAAATAATGGAAAAGACTATAGGATTAGGATGACATTTTGAGAAGCGAGGGTGAGAAGAGGGGCAGAGGCCATCTCATGTCAAGTAATGCATGGAAAAAAAAACCAACCTGAAGGAAAATAAATGTCAAAAAGGAGCAGAAGATGAGGGGATTCTGAGAGACTGAAAAATAGATAAAATGGAAGCAGGATACTATAGAAAGCTGGGCGGAGGAAAAAATCAGACTCTAAAGAAACAGTTGAGAGGCTGATGGAGGGAAAGTCTAGAGAGGGTAACTTTTAAAAACATTGTCTTACAGATGCAAGATGTATGTAGATACAGAAGAATGGAAATCTGCTCTTGACTCAGTGCTCTCAGCAGAAAGGCATGATCCAACAGCAAGAGAATAGTTCTTCAGCCAAGCAGTGTCCCTAGATGTTTTAAGTATGTTACAGGCCACGTTTCACCAAAAAGATGTCACTTGCTTAAAATCTTCAGTTTACCTGTCAGCAGAATAAGTATAAAGAGATTCAAACCAGGTTTCTAACCAAGTTCTAAAGTGCAAGGTGATGGCTTTGGACAACAGTAGTTTCTTTCTATATAAAAACCAACCTAATTTACTGAACTAAAATACAAACCTATCATCAGGACAGAAACTGAAACAAAACTCTCTGCGAGTGCTGAACAGAACCTGCAAACTTCTTCAGCAATACTGAAAAGGCCTTGAACGTCTGATTCTGACCAAAAAAACAAACCCCAAAAACCTAGTGCAAAGCACTAGGCCAGTGCTGGCATAAAGCCCTAACCAAACTCTGCCCGGCTTTGGCTTTTTTTCCCCTGTAATTTAAAATGCGGAATTTTAAGGAGACGGATTACAAACGGAGGTGATAAATGAAAGGGAAGCAGCAAAGACTACAAATAGCATGCTAGTAGTATGTGCCAGCAGGTGACAAGCCAAGGTGCTCATGACAGCACAGTTGCTGCTTTATCTTGTAAATACTCACAGTTGACCTTGGTAAACAGCAGTTCTCAAGGCAAAACTCTGGCAAAGTTCCTGGAGCCTAAAACTCCTCAAAACCTTCTCCTAGGTGGTGGCAGAAGGCAGCAAAATGGCACCTACATGCCACATTGTCCACTTGGGCCTTTCCAATCAACTGCTGTCGCAGTGTGGAAAAAAAAAACCCTGAAAAACTTTTTGAAGAATATGAAAAAACCTCCTTGCTAGAGCCCTTTCTCTTGGCTGTGTGCACCAGGTTCTACCTTCAGCTCATGAGGATGGAGAAGCACCTGACATCTGTTGCTCCTGGCATCAGGATGCCCTGGATGCATCTCAGCTGGGTGCTCTCGCATTCAGTGGGGATCACACTCCCCCTTGCACCCATCACCTTCATGTCCAGTCCGAACAGGGATGTTTCAAACCCGGTAGATTTTCTGCCTTGCGCTCTTACTAGCATGCCTCAGAGACCTTTCAAAAAGCACAACACAAACACAGCAAGTTGTTACGCCTCTTGTTTTTCTGAGATTCCTGACTTGCTGTGCAGGATTCCTAGGTGAGGGAGAGAAACACCATGTTACAGGGAAATGTAAATATTTTCTCTAAAAACCACCGAAGGGTGCAAAGAATCCACTTAAAACATATAACCAAATGTTATTTAATATCTTAAAAAGTAACACAATCCAAAATGGATATTTCACACAACACTACATAAACAACATGAACACAATATTACCATATGGAGGGACTTTCAAATATAGACTTACAAAAATCCCTGTCCTTTTTTTTTTTTTCCTTTAAATTATTATACTAAGCATGACAAGTAATCATCATTTACAATATGGTACACTGACACAATAAAAACCATGTTACAAATGTGCTGTTATAAATCAGTAACGTTAGGGAAGACATTTCATGAACTGCAATTATTTCATATGAAATACTATACAATATAAACAGAACATCCATCTTGGATGACCTTTACAGCAACCAGAGACCAAGTAATTTTTAAATTTTTTTTTCAGTGCAAACACATTTATACAAGGCAGTCTTGGCTGCAAAACTCCCTTCTAACATACAGTAAGTCCCACTTGCATTTATTAACTCATTTAAACCTAATGCAACAACCACATTCAGTCACTCACAGAAAATTACCTGCAGAATCATGATCCCTTTAAACTTAAGTCTCCTCCACGTATAAAAGTAACATCTGTGCCAATTACTCCAAGGGCCCTTTCATACATCTGGGTGGGTATCCTTTGGGCAGCTCTAACTGCTATACAGCACGAGGGCAGCGTCGCAAGGGAAATTGCCCTTCCGAGGCGGGAAATGCGCAGTGGCTGTCGGAGCATCCTGGCTGGGTGGCTCTGCGTTTCACCGGGAACTCAACCCGGGCTGCCCTTCCAGAGCCAGGTGCGTGCGTGTGGCCTTCTGCTCCTTCTCTGCATCTAGTATCTTGGGGCAAGGGGGGGGGGAGGAACACGGAAACCCTCAGCTCAGAACTGAGCTTCAATGGTGTTAACGACCCATTCCCATCTCCGTCAGATCCGTGGGAGATCAGGGGAGTCATGCCAGATTTACACGCGCACAACTGAAACCAGCGTTCAGAGCGCCACTATACAAGAAGGGTGATAGTCCCGTTTTCTTCTAGCACCAGTGTGGCCTTCGGTGGGTCCACTGCATGCTTCTCATGCAGTAACGATGCACTTTACTTATGCTGGGGGGAACATTTTAGATATATACCTTTTTTTTTAAAGTATTTCGTAAAAAATAGAATTTCTCTAATACTGTACAGTTTTCTTCAGAAGAGCAAAGAGAATTGTAAACTGGGCATGACACCAGATGAGGAGCGCCATTTCTTTCTCAGCACAACAATTTGAACACTTGTGTTGGGAAAAGCTCTGCAAAATGTATTTGAAAACCAGATTTTTAATTAAAATAACTGCTTCTAAAACCACCGCTGGCAGTACTTGACTGGTTTTGGCACTGCTAATCCAGGAGTCTCTGCAGGACTGCAAAGTAAGTTCTCTCTTACTTACACAAACTGATTACATCAAAAGAATAACTTCAGAGTATAAACGTGAAACACTTTGGTTAACTCTTAAACTTACTTCAGTAACTTTAAGAAAATCAACTGGTTAATATATCAGCCTGCAGACTCTTAGCATTTGTTTTTTTCCAATGTGCCTGGACATAAAGTATGGTCAGCGACCGCTGCCTACTTCCCAGGCTGGCGAGGCTTAGCAGGTACAAGTGCTTCGAGGCTCCTGGGCGAAAAGGCATGATTTAAGTGCAAAGTATTATCCATTTTTATGATGGCCACTGAATACTGGTTTGCTTGTTCTCTTTTCTAAAAAAGACTACTGCTGGCAAGCACTTAGGACGTGTTTTTCATTAAAATATTTGTTTTCCAATACATTTTACTTTTTAAGTTTAGTGAATGTTGTTTTGCATATAATGGACATTTTACAGCAGTACAAGGAGTCAAATAGCTAATGATTTCTTATCATTTTTAACTGAAATACTTAAACCTGCAAAATTAGCTCAATTGATGACTGTATATTAATTTGTATCAGGATAGTGGTACTAGGTTTGCTGAAAGAGGTGTTCATAAATCGGGATTTGTATATAAATGTGATCTGCTTAGGTTCAACTGCCACTTTCTTCCTTTGGTTTTTGGAAAAAATCTTTCTTCTCTCTTGAAAGGTGGCTTGTTGCAACTGGCTACTTTTCAAAAGTCAGCTTCACTTTTCTTGGAAACTCGCCCACGTTCTTTGAACAATAGGCACATATCTCAAGTAGGGACCCCAATACTGCTCCCAGCAAAGTCAATTAAAGGCTGCTGGTAATTTCTACAGGAGCAAGTGTTTCAGATGCACACAATCTAGAGAACAGAGTGTGTATCATTAAAGGAAGCGATGTTTTAACACTCTTGCCAGTTCAGAGAAACCAGGGCTTGATATGTTGACAAAGATGGGGGCAGAATAGGGCCCGAAGTATTTGAAGGCTGCCAAGAAAATACCCAGAGTGTCTTCTGTTAAACCCCAAACTGTCAATCATATTTCACAGACTGTAGATGTTCCTAATTTGCTAAATTACAACTACATTTTCAAGTTCTACCAGGCAGAAATTTTAGCAGTAACTGGGGAGAGGATGGAAGGTTTCAGCCTCCCTTTCACTTTTATCCCAATTATGCAGCCTTGTCAAAGTCTTTGACTCATCTGAAAGCCAGATTTTTAATATTATAGAAGGAAATTGTGGCAATGGAAACACGATGATTTCATATGCAAGCATCGACACACAAGAGAACGCCATGACCTAATGCTTCAAAGTTTTTAACCTTGCTTTGTACAATACACTTTTCACGTTGCTGCGTTTCATCAAATTCATGGAGGTAGTTATATGTGTAAAAAAAATTACCATAAAAGTAACATGTTGTATTATAATAATACATATTAAGTGTGCAAAATGCCGACAGATTTGTGTTGACCCTTTACAGTTGAACACAACACAGATTCAACCTAATCTAACTCTGTAAACCTTTAAATTGATACATTAGAAGAAGAATGATAGATAAGCAACCATGTAATACAAGGCTATGATTTCATCAAAGGATTACGGTGACATAAAGCACTCAAGCTCCACTCTTGTGGTTTTGTTACCAGAACCTCAAGATGGAATTTCCTTATATTCCATTGTTGATTTTAAAAGGACAAAAAAATAAAATAAATTCAAGATTAGAACGTTTCTATTTGAAACTTCTGTTTACATTCCATATTCCAAGAGTCACATTAATATTGGTACAATGCCATGTCAACATTAATATGACATTTATGTTGTCTGGTCTCTGGGAACTTTAGGAAATAACATACTATACAGTTTATAGGTATGTACTATCACATTTTGTTGGAATTATGTCTTCTGTACAACCAGCTGCCTGCATAAATTCCGATTAGTTTATGACAAACAAGTATCTTCCCCAAAGGTGAAATATGTTTTTGCTGTTCACATTTTAACACTGCCGTTAGCACTTCAGATCATCACTGTAAATTTTTTTATCGTTTCGACATTTTTATTTACTGAATTGATACATACTACTGGTGTCGGAGCTCATCTCAGAAACAAAATCACAGTCAGCCACTGCATAGTATATGACAATTCCCCACCAAAACTCTGACTCTACAGTTCGCATGGAGGAAGTACGGCCGGAGTTACATACTGAAAGATAAGATGCGTCATGCAAAGCATTATATGGTAATTAGAGCACATCTTGGAAGGTATGATAAGGCAGAAGGCTAAAGGCCAAGTGACTCTGATAACCAACCAAAAGCACAATAATTTCCTTTATGTGCACTGAAAGGTCTTATTGCTCCTATGAAATGGACATTATTTACTGAAATCAAGGAAAACAGACCTGTGCACTGACTGGGTGTTCTTGACAGAACTGGAAACCGATTGTGTCCAGAGTTAGGAAGCCATTTCATAAGTAAATGAACTATATCCAAGTGTGTAACATAAGGCTGAATCTTCAGTAAAGACTTCTGATGACAACAGAGAACGTGAGTGAAGCTCAAATGACTTTGTGTACAGACTAATATATGTCACCAGAACCTGACGAAAAGACTGGTTTTTAATATGTACAATTGGGTTTCATATCTGTATACTACAAGAGCTAGACAATGTAAACATCCCTTTCTATGCAACAGTTTGGGCTGTTGGAACATTTTAGTATCTTTGTTGTTCTTCCACCAGTTCCTCTATTACGCTAAAAAATAAAAAGAGTTCGTTGCACTATCAGATTGCATGAGTAACAGAGCAGAATGTGACCTTATACCTAAAAATGACTCTTGGAGTTTAACTATCCTTAGAAGTTACTCTGCAGTAATTAGCAGAGTACTAATTACTTTGGAGTAACAGTTTAGGGGAGAGCAATTAGAATATACCATACCTACAGAATTCAGATTTCTACTGCCAACCATGTGGACATATTTAATTTCTAGAAACTAGACATGTCCATAAAATGCTAAATTGCAAATAACATCCACTGAATAAAAAGGCCAGAAGTTTATAATTCTCTAAATTTCGTTCTCTGATAATCACTACAATGTATGCTATTTTTAATAGCCTAATTTAGGCACTCTATTTAATAAGCTACATAAAATAGATTTATGTCCTTCCACTAGAAAGAAATCAGTTCTTCAGGCCATACTTGTCATTTGTATAATAAAGAATATTTTTGTTCCAAGAAATTAGTTATCCTGATTCCTATATTAATGGCAAGTTGCAATACCAGAAGTGACACAACAATTAGATTATCTTTTTAAAATACTTTATACTCAAAACATTTATTATATTTTGTGTCACTCCACGTTGTGGCTCCATGACAGTTATAACTTTCCCTTCCCTCCCCACTCCCCCCTCTACACAAAGGCCCACCTCCTCATTTGTGACTATGGAAGGTCAAGTAGCAAGTCTCAGTAAGCAAACATCTCTCCTCTTTTTGAAACACAAAAGGAGAAGCCGTCTCCCTTCCCACCCTCCATACTTAGAAAAAACCCCAACCCAAACCCCAAATCTCTTTTCACTTGCTTAAGCAATGGGTATTTGCAAAATTCTGTCACAAAAATGCACAGTGAAAATGACTGATTAGTATCAATAATTCACAGATAGAGCTGAGGTCATCACTTGTCAGGTTTGGCATTGGTTTCCTCCTGGTGATCCTGGCTGGTCACTTTCAGCAGTGGCTCAGTTTTTGAAGTAAAAAATGATCAACTCTGCAGCAGAGTTTAGCCTCTGACCAGGGGCATCNCTTGGAAAAAACCAAAACAAACCCCAAACCTCTTTTTACTCGCTTAAATGGGTATTTGCAGAATTGTGTCACAAGAACGCACAGTGAAAATGACTGATTAGTATTAATAATTCACAGAAAGAGCTGAGGTCATCACTTGTCATGTTTGGCNCACAGATAGAGCTGAGGTCATCACTTGTCAGGTTTGGCATTGGTTTCCTCCTGGTGATCCTGGCTGGTCACTTTCAGCAGTGGCTCAGTTTTTGAAGTAAAAAATGATCAACTCTGCAGCAGAGTTTAGCCTCTGACCAGGGGCATCACACATCTGTGGCATTTTTTTTTAAAAATGAAGTTGGCAACTGCATGGACATTGAAAATGCAGATTACACTTACAGTGTCTAGACTTTCATATATGTGCTCAGTTACAATTAAGTGAAGCAAAAAGTGTACATATTATCCCTACTGCTATTCTGTTGCTACAGAGCCGCAAATGTGAAAAGCAATACCTTGAAATAAAGATTTCTTTGTTGCCCCTAGTCTACATAGCAGCACAGTTTAAATAAACGCTAAAACTGTGGTTGAGATGCTTTTTTTTATTTTTCCCCAAAGATGTAAACATCAGTCCCAGTGTCGTAAACTTTGCTGTATAGGGCGAGCCAGATCTGAGGCAGGATGACGATCAGACACTAGTGACAGAAGCTTGCAGGCAGTTTGCAGGTTTCTGCAGTTTCTCAGCTTCGCTCGTCGGCGGGTCTGCACTGGCTCGGAAGCTGAACGTTGGGCCTGTGCCACCGTGTGCAGGGCTCAGAGCAGGGTTCTGACGTCTGTTGCTTTCAACAATACTTGAAGTGTTGGATGCCAGGCTCTCACGAGTACTAGAATGGAAAAGAAATATATATACACACTCATATATGACATGCCTATATATCTATCGACCAGACAGGAAAGGAGAATAGAGTGTTTTATAATAGGCTTCCTGTGTTTGTATGGAATGTCACATCAACGAACCACCTCATTTCGATAGTACGCATGTTCCTCCAAAACAAGTTCCAGAGGTACTCAGCAGGCATCATACTGTACCACAGGTACAGCACCAACCAGAGCTGAAGCTGCCACACCACAGCTGAAGCTGTAAGCTGAACCAGTATCAAGCATCTGGATTTTTCGCCCAAGGAAACAGATGCCATCTTGCACATGGAACATGTTAATTTTACTTCCTGACTGATGCATTTTTGCACAAAGTAACTTCATCAAACCAGCTCTGTGACTTGGCAGAGCTAGGAAAGTAATCACATAACACAGCTTCCTCTGTTGTCTCCTCTTCTACCTGTGTCTTTGTACACAAAATATTAATTTAAAATGCTACTTTACATTAAATCCACAATACTTCTAACCAGGACACTTCAATTTTTCATGGCAGCTGAGACAACTGCAATTTCCAAGATTCTGAGAAATCTTACCTGCCCGGTCTATGGTTACACCCTGCACAACAACCAGTGCCGCTATTTCATTCATGACACGGACAATGTTCCTTTAGTTCTAACATACCGTTTGTCCACCGGAGTGACAGGACACTTAGCACTCTTAAAGACTAGAGCCTTTCAATGATACATTAAGAACGCAGAGAAGCCTGTATTTTAGTCTACAGCTTTTAAAAAGCTCAGCCAAGATAAGCTAAGGCTAGTTTTATCACTTCTATTATTTCTGCTCTCTTGTTGCTCTTAGGAATTTTTGATCTCTAGATAACGTGTTCCTGTGCAGAGACAGATCTGATTTTCAAACAGCCACGTGGCCCCTGGTTACGTATCCTTCGCCTATATCACTACTTCTTTGCAAAATGACATCACTACTTGCCATGGAGATGTTTACAGAATACATTTAGAGGAACTAATGAGTTTGTTAAAAAAGAACTAGAAACGGTACTAATGACAGAGTGTCATAGTCACTTTAAAGTCAACCTAAATTTACCTGCTACTGAAAGGGGCAGCTCTTGCCTGCCTTGTGGGGACCTGACCCTGCCACATGTTCCTGCTGCTTCCCTGCTGCTGAGGCCTTGCAGCCAGCCAGATCAGGGACCGCTTTCAGTTAAATACTAGCCCTAAGAAAAAAAACCCCAAAACTAGTGCTAGCTTCAAGGGAAGAGTAGGAATGCATAGCTCTGGTTGTGGCAGGGAAGAAATGTGTCAGTGCACGGCATAGAGGAAGGAAAAAACACCTTGTTTAGTTGTAGGGCAGATTTAAATCATCTTAAACCAACTGAGTCTGGAAAATCAATGATGCTTTCAGGAAAATTCCTTTTAAATCGATCAAAAAAAAGTATTCTAAAAATGGAACTCATCTTCTTTGGCCAATTATTGCCTTCGTTGCCTTATCGTCAGTAGTTCCAAACAGCTATGATGGGTGACGCACGTACTAATAAATCTCTGTGAGCTGCAATGATGTAAGAAGCTGCGCTTCTGTTGCTCATTTTTTGATTCCTTTCCTTCCGCTTTTTAATGAAAATAGATGCAACTTCTGGTTTTCAGAGATCATTCAGTATTTTATAATTCTTTATGGGACCACCAATTCCAGATCTTCAAAAATTATCTATTCTGATATTACAAACTACCATTCTATATATACAACACATATACACAAAGACTGTGAAAATTTTGCATGCAGAGTAATGCAAATTAGCTCTTTTTTTTAGGTGACAAATCAGCAGCAGTATTATATATAAGCTCTAAAAATAAAGGAATAAAATTAATACTGACAGCTAACATCTATATATACAATTTGCATAAAAGCAATGAACGAAATACTGTGAGGCTGTTTCCCCACTGGTGACGTGTTGACGAATTTTGCACACAAAATACCTTTGAAGTCAAATGACCATTGCAAATCTGCTGTTTGGTCCGGGGTTTTTTTGTGGCTTTTTTTTTAAAATGCCCCTTTTTTCAATTTATCACACTTTAAAAATATGCTTCTTCTTTCACAGTGTAGAAGCGGTAATTTTGATTCTCCAAGCAACACTGCACACTTCAGTTTAAATGAAAAGATACCACCACACCTCACAAGGTCAAGAGTTACAACACCAGTGGAGGCTAGAAGAGTATACCTGAGGAATATCACTACATGCACTTCTTGTTCATGTACTCTTCCCCAGGCATCTGCTAATGGACACTGTCAGATCTAGGTGAGTCTTACCAGATGGACATTGGATGGCTTTTTCATATTTCCTGGAAGAGGGCTGTAGAATACACTTGTTTTTTTTTTTTATAAGGTACGAAAGTAATAACAGTGTGATAATTCTGGCCAAATGCTTGAATTCACCCTCAGTTCAATTTGTTTTTATAGACTTATACCAAGGAGTGACCAAAACTCAGCAAATTCATCCAATTTAATCATCTTGATGCACAGTGCATGAAAAAGCCTTTGAAATAGCCAGATACTACATTCGTCTTACAAAACAAATGCACAAGAAAACCCTACAGTGTGCTACTTTGTTTTTTATTTCTTTGTAAAGCTTACTTTATGTGGATTTAAAGTAAGTGTAGAACACAAGAAGGGTACGTGTAGAACACAATCATTATAAAAAGCTGCTTATTTATTTCCCTTTTGATCTAAGGAAAGTGGTATAGCAGCACTAAATCCAGTATGCTCGCCATGTTCTGTTCTCTTGCTAGCTAAGTTTAACATCAACAGAAATTCTAGCTTCTGTATAAATAATTAGGGAAGGGAATATCTGCCTTTGCGTTAACCAGAAATGCAAGCCTGATACTCTGCTAGCAAAACAGCAGCCTAAGAACTGATTTTTATCCAGCTGACATCGTATCCTGGAGGCGAAATGCACTTCGCAGAGTAAGACAAGCTGAGCAAGAAGCAAACACCACCAAATACTCCCCCACAAAAACGGACTGCAAGTATAGCACTTCAACTTAAAGAAATCACATTTTTAAAAAACCCAGCAGTGCAAACAGCCTCATGGAACAGTTGTATGTGATAAAGATATCAGCCATCTGCAGAACAATCGATAACAGGAACAAATTCAAAACCTTCTTGTGTTTCTTTTTTAAGGTGGACTCCGTACAAGTGGTACAATCTACTCAAATTATTTTTCAAGTTTTTTACTCAGAAAAATTATACAGATGTCAAAAGCCTGCTCTAGTTTGATAATCACTGCATGCTGTAGCAGGCCCAATAACTGCTGCCTTGTCATCAACATCAAGTGGGAGTAGCCATCAAATCCACAAGAATTTACTCCGGAGTGACATGACTAACTGAAAATGAAATTTAGACCTGTGTAGAATCAGGAAATCGTTCACATGCCTTCCTGAGAGCCTCTGCTACAGGTTAAAAAAATGTATGTAGTACTGAGGAATAAGAACACCTATTACAGGAAAAAAAAGAACACACAAAAAACCTCCAACCAAAACCAAAAAAACAACCCCAAAACATTTTCTTTCACCTAAAAGGAATCCAGCCTTCAAGGTCGTATTTTTAAACACAGGCAATAAATTATTTAAGTTTAAGTAAGACACTGTAAGAGAACTACTACTGTAAATTATTTCTGCATTCTTAGAGTTGTGAACTCTGATGGGTTGCTATTCAGGGCAAACAAAACCATTCAGGCTTCATTCCAGCAGGGACTGTCAAAGGTCAGAGAAGGAAAAAGGCTCGAGTAAGGATTCTTAACCTGGAAATGAGCTTCTGAAAACTCCAGGGCAGGGAACAGACCGGCAGCTCTCTATTCCCTACGCCTGTAAGACTCCTAGCACACTGAGACTGTCACGATGTCTGAGGTCCCTGGAACGGAAATGACTGACCAGCAGCACCACACGCAAACATCCGGACTCTCTTCCCAAGTATCCTGAGCACCTTTAGGCTTGTGGGGGGAGTGGCTGTTCCACTCTCATCAGTCTGGAATGGGGATAGATACACTTTCAAAATTTTTGAAGAAAACAAAAATCCCACTGAACTCCAAACAATCATCATGTTTTGTTTCTGTCTTGGTCTGAGCCAAAGATCATGTCACCTAGTCATGTCTAGTCTTCTGATTAGTCTTACTGATGGTATCGTAGAGGGAAAGGAAAAGGGGGAGTATGCAATGCAGGAGCTCAGCCCGTCTATTCTATACGCAAACACAAATACAGGAGAACAAAAAAAAAAAAAAAAAAAAAAAACAGGGAAGCTTTCAGCAAACCAAAAATGAACTAATACAGAGTCAGTGCTGCAAATGGTCACTGGTTGCTTAAGGTACGGTGGGAAACCCACACATCTGAACAGTAGATTCCAGAGCTGTAGAAAACACTGTCTGGAAACGTGTGAAATTGTTTAATACGGCCCTATGTTCTGTCACCGATAGCACGCACACACATAACTACAAACAGAACTTTCTAGTCTGTAAAGCTGCAATGAATGGGACAGTCCTACCGTGGAGAGTTGAACCCGCTGTCCACAGTAATGCTGCTGCTGTCCATGCTGTCCAGACGGGCTGAGTGGGTGGCTCTCTGGTTGTTGCTATTTTCTGTTTCCTTTGGGGTGAGAAGGGTAAGATTCTTCTCAAATTTTCGCTGCAGATCTCTCTCCTTTTCTCGCTCTAGGAGCCACTGCATTGTACCAACATCATCCCTGTTCTTTTCTTCCTCAGCGTTTTTGTTGGTTCCTTCCTCCGAGTCATCGTCATCAGATACGTTGTAGTAGTCGAAGGAGGCCTCCTGGTTCCCAGTTGTCTCTTGCTGCCTCTGTGAAACGGGCGTGACTTGTGTGACTGAGGTTACTATCGCTTGTTCAAGTTTCTCACATCTGACTGGCAATGTGTCGGAGGGGGTCTTTTGATGGGGCTTTAGCAAGGATGTGCTAGGCTTATGATAACTATTCACAGAAAGAGTGTTGTGCAGAGGTTTAAAGAGTGTGTCCTTGCTAAATATTTCTTTCCTTTTATCCAGGCTGCTGGATTCAGCACTATGGTGCTGAACCAGCCGCCCATTTGCAATCACCTCTGGAGCTTGGCCAGCAACTGCTGAACCACTGCCTGGGCCCTTTGGGGACTCATCTTTGTGTACCCCAGGCTCTCTAGCAATATGTTGAGACTGTCTTTCTGCAGGACTCATTTTTTTGAGGCCATCTGTCCCTGTCAACGTATCGTGATCCTCTTTATTCTTTCCCAGTGGTGATGGAGCAGTAAGCACAGTCTCACTGGATGTGTTGCACTGAAAATAGTCATCGACTGCAGATTTTGTTGTGCAGGAGTTGAGCTCGTTATACGACGGCAAATTCTCCATAGGCTTGCTTTGTTCCAATAGGCTACAAGAACTCGGGGTTTCCACGCTGCCGCTGGCTATTTCAGGGATGCAAGTCTCTTTGTAGCTTGCGGATGAAATCAGAGCCCTTTGATGACTGAGTGACTGAGACGGTCTTAAGGTACTATCGTCAATGTAAGTTTGGCTAGTTGTTTGGTCATCTGGGCTACAGCCTTCACCTATATCTTCAGGTGTGCCTAAAGCAGCTGAGCCCAGAGGTCCCTTAGAGTTATCCATGGATCTAGACCTTTCTTTAGCCTTATTGGACCGCTCATTCCTCGATCTTCTATCCTGTGTATGGCTGTGACTCCGATGGACCTTGGAGTGAGAGCTTCCCCTGGAGGGTTCAGGGAAAGGCATTTCAGTTCTTCTTTTGGCCAGCTCACCAGACACATCCCACTCTGGTGTCATGGGAAAGTGAGATTCAATCATGTTAGGATTGCTGTGCATTATAAAATTATCTCCCTTGTGTTCTATTATAAAACAGCCTTCCCGTGGGGATCGAGCCAAGGGATCATAGAACTCATACTCCCTTTCAGCAGGTATATCCAAATGAGAGCCATCTGATGGGTCTCCTTTAGACACCCGAGTCTTGCTGTGTGACCTCGATTTCCCATGAGACTTTCTGTGATTCCTGCTCTTTTTACTTCGCCCACTGTGGTGAGCTGAAGATCCTGCTTTGCTTCGTTGAGCTTTTTCTTCTTCAAGTTTCTTCATTAGTGCAGTGTGCCTCATAACATTTTCCACAGTCAAATCTGGGTTAATACGCCTGATAATCTCCATTTCTACCTCTCTAGGTATAGTGGTAGGGGTGTCCTCGTCCCTTAGCGGCCACTCCTCTGGAGGAAACTGAGCAGAGAAATTTGCCAACTGTTTTGTCTTGTCCTTCTTAAAACTTAATCGGAATAATTTGAGTCCAAATTTCTTAGACTGCTTTTCTACATCCTTAGGCTTTGTGAGTGTCTCTGCTTTGTAGGAAAAATTGACAGTACTTTTACTTTTCTCAGTAGGTGGGACCTGACATAAGGAAGGAGGACAGTATGAGTCTTTACAGTCTTTCGCTGGTTTCCTCTGTAGGGTAGATGCATGCATGCTGTGCACGTCTTCTCTGCAACAATGGCAAGAGTCGCAGTGGTTTTTGGGTAGTGTTCGGTCCCTGACGCATCCCGAGGCGGAAGGAGTTATGGTTCCTTGTTGCGGAGAGGTACATTGAGACCTGTCAGGTATCCTCTCATCCAAATGGTACCATTTACTGTTAGTTCTTATGAGAGATGGTGTTATAAAGTAAGTCTGTGGGGTTACAATAAAATAACCATCTGGAGTTGGGTATATTTTCCTCTCTCGTACAAGCATATTCAACGTATGTCGAAGGATTTCTGGACTGGGTGTTGGAACTCCTAGAAATGACAGTAAACACGTATCATGGAGTGCACAAAACCATGCAGAACTCTCTGGCTCCCCCCTCCCCAACAAATATCTGCTTTTTCCAATATGCAAGCTGGAATATGCTGAACAAACAACTCCAGTAAAGCACTTTTGTTAGACATTCTCCTGTCTGCTTGTTTTTCCACTTATCTCCTATACTTCAGACATATCAATTATTAATTAAATAGAAAGGAGGCCATTAATGGAGTTCTAAAAAACAAAATAAAACCAAAACGGAGAGAACGTCTAGTCACTTCTACTGCACAGATGACCTTAAGCTACAAGATGCAACCACTGGAAAACAGAGAGTGTCAAGGAGATAATTTCTCTTTTATTCTTCTTCCAACTAAATATTTATACCCCAATTTACCAGAACTATGTATTATAATGCTCAGTCATGTATCAAACAGTGGTTATTTATTATTTTGGATGCCTAAGTTGCTTTTCCAGAGTAAAACACAACACAGAAAAAAAAGCATTCCCTCACACTGCTTCTTTATCACAAACTTGATTGAACTGACTTGCTCTCCCATTAAAACATGTTTCAACTACATCAGCTGCTCCAAAAATGACACGCCTTGAATGATACAGTTCATCTTACCCAACAGGCTCTTCCACTATGCTGGAAGTTACAGGTTTAGCTCCTAAAAATTTGCTCCTCAGAGTTCCCTGACATTTGTGTGAGACGTGAAGGGCACTATCTAAGTGCATGTATCATATATTGAGAGAGGGACAAGTATGACAACTCTGCCACATGAGCCACGTGGTAGACCTGGTATTGCGAGCCTGGTCCTTCCCACTACTAGTACTCCTGCTGGGGTCAGTGGTGCAAGGCCAAGTCTTCAATACTTTATTAGATAAAATACCAAGTAGCATGCTATGAATACGAATAAGCTCCATCTAGAGCTAAGAAAAAAAGAGATGTAGTTCACAAGATAGTTTTTTTTAAAAAAAAATCTGTTTATGATGAATAAGTAATAAAAATACTTCAAAATTTTCGGTGGAAAAAAGCTATCTTCATTTAATACATTTTGTTGAACTAAAATGCATTTTAATTCTAACTTAATGCTGAATACTGACCTGATTTATGTTTTTAGAATTAAAGTTCTTTTCAAAAGCTTAAATAGTCTATTTTAAACTAAAAAAAAGTTAATATTATTTACTCTGGGTCTTAGTTTTCCTTTAAATAAAAATAATCTAGAAAAAAAGTAGAATCAGAGTTACTTAGGTTGGATGGAACCTCATTAAGTCATCTGTTCAACATCCCTACTCATAGCCAGGCCAACTTAGATTCAGGTTGGTCAGGGCCTTGTCAAGTCAAACTCCAATGATCTTCAGGAACAGAAATTCCATGGAATCATGCACGCAAAAACATTTCAACAAAGTAATGCTTTTTACCAAAATACTTCATGGAAAAACCTCAATCGTGTGTATCTATCTGCCACAAACAGTAGTAGCACACAGTGTGTGGTCACCAACTCTTCTCCCACGTTTCAAAGGCTGAAGCCTGTAAGGTCAGTGATCTGCTTGTGTCAGCAAAAATGAGGATGATAGCAAGGGCTCTGGCACTATGACCAACACCCCATCATAAGACAAGCAACAAGAAATAAAGAAGTTGTACTAGTTCCTTAACTCACCCTCTTCCTCGCTACTGGGTTGCAGACAACATAGTAAGTATTCTTATGTCTGGCTTTGAATGTTGTTTGAATTTAGAGACAAGACCATACTGCTCACATCCAGTAATATCTGTAACTAAAAATCTTACAACGGAAACAGCAAAGTGTTAGGAATAGCATGGACACATGAGTGAAAGCAGTTACAACAGAGAAGGTGGCAGGGAGAAGTACATGGGGGCAGTAAATATACTTCATGCACAGTTCACAGAGCTGAAAGATTGGGGCGGATCCAGACACAGAAAGGAAAAGAGGTAAAGCAAGGATATAATTTGAGAAAATAAATGAGACCGAAAACTAGAAACAATACGCAAATGAAATGGAGAATCAGCAACGTGCATTTTTTCCCCTTTTCATGTAGGTGTCCACAATTTATGTGATAATCTTAGAGACAAAGACCCCCAAATTGCTGGATGAACAAACATGTCAGAAATAGCAACAGATGCAAAAAAGCTGAAATCCAGAGAGACCAGGGAAAAAAGGACTACCCCTCTGCAGGCCAGAGTCCTCAATCTCTCTGGACTGAAGTAAACAATATACTGAGCTTCCTCTGGATTGTGAGGCAGTGGCAACCGGAGAGCAGGCTGCCCTCTGCACGAGCTTCAGCAAAGCACAGGAAGATGAAGATTCCCGTAACAATCAGTCACGGGAATCTTCACCTTTTTTCCTCTCTTCTCCACCTCTTCTTTCCTATGGTGGAGCTGCTATGTCTGCTTGGGTAACACCACCCTTTCTGCCTTATGCCTTGAATCACCACAAGTGGATGATGCCAAACTCAAGCTCGTGTGCTTCTCCGTCCTGTGCTGAAAATGCACTACAAGGTCCAATCCTGGTCCAAGTGAGACACACTCGCTGTGCAGCAGCCAATCTCTTCCTACCTCTACATGAACAACCTGCCCGATCCCTTACATCTTCCAGGAGCTTATATGTAAATACCTCAACACATACCTACCTTGTCTGTGAGAACTTGGTTCTTCATCCTTATTTTACTTAAAGACCTAAAAGACTGTTTCAGAAACATCAGAACAAAAATAAAAGGGAGGAAAACATCCTCCTAGGAATTTACAGTAAAGTTAGGAAAGAGATCGAAATGGATCTTCACTAACTTAGGTGAAAATGCACTGCAAATACATGGTAAAAATAATACGTATTTTTTCACTTGGTAAACCACACCGACTATAATGTGTTGGGTAAATGAGTCTCTGGATGCACAGTAGTTACACCCATTGACCAAGTCCTGTGAATAGAGAACGCGCAGATAAACACCAAGAAAAAAACCCAAACACAAATGAGCATGCCAGGGCAGTCAATGATGGTGTAAAGTGAATGGTGTCCGCCTTCTCTCCGGAGGTGAGACTACCACTTTGATCACTCCTAGCAGTGTACAGTACATCCCTGAGGTTCACAAAGGCAGCAGCAATGATGGCAGATCCAGATCCTCAGAGCTCAGCAGTGCCAGCTAATGCCAGCTATTGGGTTTGCTCAGAAAGTAGAAACAGACCCAAACTCGAATTAGGCTTTCCTGCATTCTGGGAAGGAGCAATGACACTGGCTCCCATTGCTGCTATTTAAATACAGTTTTCCCAGCTTTCTCGAGACTTTTCTCTTGACAGCAACTCGGCCACATCATGTCTATACATAAGCTACCCCACTGCATTCAGAAGTCTCCTTATGGTCTCCCTTCCTCCATTAAATAGGAACAAGAGGAAAAAAACCCAGCAGTCTAGAGACTCTAGCATATAAAATATGGCATGACAGCAGTGGTGTTATTTAAGATTATGTAGTGGTTTAATAATTCAAAAGCAGAAACTGTCTGGACACTGAATCATCAGACATGTACATTTTCTGCATCTCAAGAGAGTCTACTATGCCATCCACTGAGCTTCCAGACAGAAGATTATGTCTTGTTTGCTGCTCACAAAGAACACTGACCTAGAGTGAACTCAGTTAATGCAAGACACTTATTTTAAGTGCTACATATACATTTCACTTACTTAAAGAGTGAATAGTTATGAAGACGAACATCAGAGGAATTTGCCAGCTTTCAGAAAACTGTTCATTTCAAAAGCAACCTAGTCCAATACACACGTATCTTCTACACTGAAATTTTGAACACCTTAAGATGATTTTAATAAGAACATGGACAAAATTGAAACAGAAAAAAAAAAAAAGAAAAAGAGAAAAAAATCCTTACTAAAGGCAGCATAGCCTAAGGCTTGATGTTTTCTTCAGCCAGGTTCATACAGATAGAGGGTCTGGCAGCCAAACAGGAACAGAGGTTACATTTTTAGCTCCTTATACTGGATTTCAAAGATTTATATTTAATGTACGGGATTTAAACCATGATCAATAAATTATAAAGAAGGGCTGTACAAGCATCTCATTGTTTAAGTTAGAATAATGAGCACATGTAGCAGAAACCCTCTTGCTTTTTAAAAAAACTGATAATAACAAAAGCCACAAATAAGATGTGCATTATTATTACAAACTTTTTCAATAAAAAAAAAAAAAAATCATGAAAAATACATCCGAAGTAGTATTTAAATGGTGTTAAATCTTCTAAAATGATTTTCTCCTGAGCTGATGCTAAGGCTTAACAAGGGATAAAAGAAATACTCTGATTGGCTCATGAAATACTAGTTAAGGATGTAGAGTGGTTGCTATGTGATGTTATAAATAATTAGCATACCTTATTTCAGATAGAGCCATGGCCCAGATTTATGCCTGCACAATGGCTCAGCAAACTAGAAGGCTAGACAGCAAGTGTAAGATCCTGCACTGAGGAAAGAGGTTTATTATTCTTAGGCATTTTGAGAATAGCATCTGGAATCTTAGGAAATTTATACACGCCATGAAATGCGGCGAAGCATCTGTTCATTAAAACACAAACAACACAGGCAGACAAGTGCTGCTATAGGGTGAGACACCAGGTTATACGACAGTGACATACCAGATGTAGATACATCTACACTGGTAATGCTCTCCTCTCTCTCAGAGCATCAGCACCTCATTAGGAAAAATAAACTATCAGAATATGGGAAGACATCAGATATTTTAAAATAGCCACAGTGAATACAAGGGCTTAAAAAGCCACAACTGATTTATGAGAGAGTTTGGGCAGACAAGTGAAAAATATCACTCAGCACAAGAAGAAGTTCTGTTGGACAACATTTTTGCATAATACTCATACACCAAGAGAACACGTACGTTTGCTACTTTAAACATGTCATTACTGGGAGAGAAAGGCATTTCTCTATATAGGGGGAAAAAAATGGGACAACAGAGGATGAATTCCCCCTCCCCCCCAATAATTTTCTTTATGTTTCAGGAAGTAAGGTAGGAAAAACAAGGCTCTCCGTTTTTTAATCTCAGACTTGAGAAATATGTATGTTTATGGTTAGTGTTAAAAAAAAAAGAGGCAGCAAGAGACTGTGTGCTAACGTGCCCCAGGCTTATTCTGAGCAGAGTCTACAAAATAATCCAGCCTGTTGAATTATTTTTGATGTATGGTTCTGTCTAGCAAGAACAGCACAGCACACCAAGTCAACTGATAATCATGCTCCCAGGAAACCCAAGGGATGCCACCAATAAATTACCATTTCCACCATGCAACAACATCTATATAAAAATATTGCTAGAATCAATAGAGAGCAGCCCTGCAGAAAAGGACTTGGGGGTGCTGATAGATGAGAAGCTGGACATGAGTAAACAGTGTGGGCTTGCAGCCCAGAAGGCCAATCGCATCCTGGGCTGCATCAAAAGAAGCGTGGCTAGCAGATTGAGAGAGGTGATTCTGTCGCTCTACTCTGCGCTTGTGAGACCTCACCTGGAATACTGCATCCAGCTCTGGAGCCCTCAGCACAGGAAGGACATGGACCTGATGGAGCGGGTCCAGAGGAGAGCCATAAGGATGATCAGGGGGCTGGGAACACCTCTCCTACGAGGACAGGCTGAGGGAACTGGGATTGTTCAGCCTGGAGAAGAGAAGGCTTCAGGGAGACCTAATAGCGACCTTCCAGTACCTGAAGGGAGCTTATAAAAAGACTGGAGAGGGCCTGTTTACAAAGGCCTGTAGTGATAGGACGAGGGGTAATGGTTTGAAATTAGAAAAGAATAGATTTAGATTAGACATAAGGAAGAATTTCTTTACCATGAGGGTGATAGAACACTGGAACAGGTTGCCCAAGGAGGTGGTTGGGGCCCCATCCCTGGAGACATTCAAGGTGGGGCTTGACGTGGCTCTGAGTAACCTGCTCTGGTGGAAGATGTCCCTGCTCTCAGCAGGGGGGTTGGACTAGATGACCTCTGAAGGTCCCTTCCAACCCAGACAATTCTATGATTGGAAAAATACTTCCAATCTAGGGAACTCTTCTAGTACATAGCTATATTGAAAACATGACTTGGGGAAAAAAAAATTAATTAAACTGGTATTTTCATTATCAACTCTGTCTTCTTTGCATTCTATCCCTTACAACTTTTACTACTATTTTCAAAATTAGCCAAGCATACGGAAAAAAAAAATGCTCTGATAAACAAAACCACAAACTGGGACAGAAAGCCAGTATTTACAAAATATACTTGCAGTACTTTTTTTCCAAAGTGTAATTATTAAATGTCAGACAGATTTGTTTATTCCAAACACAGCTCTCAATCCAGAATTATATTTTAAAAACTCAGAACTTAGTACCAGTTACAGCAAAAGCCATGTAACCTTCAAGGCTTTAAGTTTCAGGTTTTTTAACTCTTGCTCTGAAACGTAAGCAAAAAAACCCAAGACATCAAAACATGGCTGTGGTTAGACTGCCTAGATGAGGCAAATGGATCAGTAGTTTTCCTACTGAAGCACTGTAATTATCTGCTTTTTACAGCTGTAAAAAGAGGTACAACAGAAAAGTTTCTCAGCTAGTTTAAAGAACTGTAAACTCAGCAACAGGGTAGTTAAACATCTTGCCTGGGATCATACAGAGTGCAAGTGAAAAAGTTGTACTCTCTTGAGCAGTAAACCTCTGCCCAATGCTTTTACATTACACTTCTAAGATGTCTCTACAAGATGCATTTTGCATGATTCACCAACTCCAGATACAGATTGCCAGCAGAGAAGCATATTCAACAGTACATTCTTAATACAGATTTCCTTTCTTTGATGTTACACTATCTTTAACCCAAGACATTTTCATTTTACCATTTAAGAAATATTACCGAATGTCCTCAAAAGTATTTTCTGCACAATGCACCAGCATTTATGAACACAGCAAGTGTATCTAGGGCTCAAGTTAAAGGACAAAAAAAAAGATAGCTTTAAAGATTTTTCAAGAAAGGGCAGTACAGAAGCAAAAGCCAGAACTGTTCCCAAGAAGGCTCAGAAAACCCCAGGAAATGAGGCTGACTATCTCCTTCCAGTTTAAATATAACCTCTCCCTGAAGCAGGTACATCATCATCATTGGACTCTATTACTGGTCACACCAGTTCTGAGAGCCTGTCCTAGGTGAAGAAAGACATGCAGTATGTGGGGAACCTTCTCTTTAAGAGGGAATGCTCTACACAGACCTCCATGAGGTTATCTCTATGGAGATAGGACAATGACTCTTGAAGTGGTTGAATGGTATCAACAGAGCTCTTAGAAGTCAGCTTACAATTGGCTTGAAAGCCACAAGGTGGAGTAAGTCTGATCTAGCTAAGACACCTGTTTTTCTCTTCATAAGTGCTAAAGAAGTCCTAAACTCTTTTGACTATGATGATAAAAAAGGTTATTTTGTGAGAAAAATCACAAATAAGCTTATTCTGATACAAGTCAATACAGTTTGCTTTTCAGTACCTCAAGTAATTTTTAATATTTACACGAAGCTGGGAAGTAAACCTTCAAAATGCATCTCACATGAATGGCTCTGTCAAAGAGAACCTGATTCTATGCATGTTTAAAAATAAAGAAAAAATTATAAGATCAGAACCCCAAAGCCTCCTTTTACTTTTGAGAAGCATCTCAGTATTAATCAATATACCCATATGCAAGAGTGAAGAAAAACAGCCTACCAAACACTGAAACTCCCTCTTTCAAGGAAACCAAAAAGATAAGTAACTATTTGGGCAGGGATTGGAGATTCTTTAACTGCACTGTTACCGACATGCATCTGACCAACCATTTATTAACATCCAGTTACCTGGGAAGCAGGTTGTTAGGTGCTCCATTAGTGCTTCTTGTGTGACTTGTTTTCGGGCAGAGTTCATTGCCGAGATGGCCAGGCAAAGGATTTCCCCAAGTGGAATAAACTGCGACTGACTGATGGGAGACATGCTGATGGGTGATACATCACCTGCAAAAAGATAACAGATGTGCAATGAAGCGTTTTGTTTAAAAAATATGCTCTCAGAACAAGGATGTAGAGCTATAATCGGAGAAGATGTGCACAGCTCTGCAGTCTTTGCACTGAGCTGGGGATAAAACTCTTAAAATGGAGAACCATTCAACAGCTTATTTCAAAACTTAGGCAGGGTGAACTTTGGAAATGGGAGATACACACTATGCAGACACGGTTTCTCAAAAGGTGCAATAGACAGACAGATTCAAAAAAATGCCAACAAATTAGCACTGATAGTTGCAAAAGCTGGTGCTTGAATATCCTACTAGGTAACTGCATGAACTGCATGTATTTCTCTGGACATAAAATCAGAAACTTTACTCCCCTTTCAAAAGCTAGTGGTATGGATCACTCACCATCTCCACTTGGCAGAATATTTTTTTCCTAATAGAAACAAAGCTGAGAAAAAAATGTTGCTAAGTTAATGAAAAACATTTTCACTGAGCTGTTAAAGTGCAGAACACTCTTTAGAGGCACAAAAGCATAAAACATCTTAAAACTGATACTCTGAATAAATTGCTCCCGGATCTACACATCACATGTCCTTGTAGGGACCAGGTATTTATTAGAAGATAAGTTTTAATGGTTCCAGGATGGTCTGAAATGTGACTTTGACATTTCTCACATTGTCTTTAAAAATAATTAATTAACCCATACTTTAAAAACCATTGAAACATCTTAAAAAATGAAAACGATAGGAGAAATTACAATTTGATAACAGTAGCATGACTATACACATATATACATGGACATTTTAACATACTTCATATAAACAGAGAAATGCTGTATCTCCCTCTTGAAGTGGTAACAGTTCCCCAGTGATCTCAAATAGAGGGAAGCAGCAGGGTAGATTTCCTTTGCCAGCAGAAAAGGAATGATAAAGAGTAACAGAGAACAAGAGGTGCTTGACTACAAATCCTTTTCTAGCCACAGGCCAGTCAATAGCCAGGGATTAAGTTTTACCTAAATGGCTACAAAATCTCAGGAAAAATGACTCTATTTCTGCTGTCACAGAACAATACCTTGAGATCAAATCAGAAATCAAATGCCTGCAAATTAATTCAAATTCAAACTTTCCTCCACAATTGAGAGGATCTAATATTTGCCCTATTAATTCTATATTTCTGTTACGTCTACTGAACAGGAACAGTAGCTTCTAAAAATGATTATCAAAAAGCATTTAATCTTGCAATGTACTCAGTACTTAAAAAAAAAAAAAGAAAGACTCGGTGGGAGTAGCAAATTGCATAACTGCTTCAGTGAGACTTACAAGCAATATTTTTCCAATCTACCAGCTGTACAATCTGTTGTACAACAGTGATACACATTAAGCAAGACAAAACAATGATTTAAAATACACATTCGTGCTATGCTGTCTCCTGACTGCTTCTTCTTGATCAGGCCTGACCACATCAATGCTATAATCCAAACACAGCAGCATTCCTCCAGCTTCAAAACAGTGCACCCTGTATCTGACAACAGAATGATGACCTTAAAACACAATCTTTTCAGGGGCGTGTGAATAAAAAAATGTCAAGAAGAGCTCCTGTCACATGCTTTACAGACAATGGCAATCAAGATCATAGTTTACAGGGAAATGTGAGATATGCTTTCACGTGACTTGGGACCAAACACCATTTGTCCTCTCAGCATTTGAGAATGGATGAAGAACATCATAGATATATTACTATTTGCTAATAATTATAACTGCTGTCATCTTAAATTTGTTTGAGGAATCTTTGTAATTAGCCAGACACATAACTTCACCCGCTTTGATAAATATTCACCATGCACTTTCTGTTTCTTTAACGACTAGTTTCATGTCTAAAAAGCATCAGAATTATGGTAAGAGTTATGCAGATTTAGCTGAGCAATTTAAGAAATTAATGTCTTTCACACAGAGATTACCTGTGTCATGGCCATCCTTGTGAGCAGTACTGAGTTCAATTCAGTGCAATGTCAAACACATTGGCACATACCGTCCTCAGTTGAGGTTTAATCTGATGAGGTTCACTGGGCACCAAAATGGCCTCCCTGGGCAGCTTTAAGGGCATCCAGTTGAAGGGTGGTAACTTCCTGAATTGTTTTATCTGGATCATCAAAAACCTGGCAATTTCTTAAACCAAAGCACCCTGGCAAGAGTACCACCGTGCCTACCGCCAGCCACGTACTCTGTGTGTGTGCAAGTGCCAGAATGGGAGAGCAGGAGGAAGACCTCTTTATTTCCTTTGCACCTGGAATGATACATTCACAGCTAACCAGAATGGTATTTACGATGTAAGGAATGGGCCTTAACACCATAATCAGATTCCTGAAGCCGGAAAAGGGCTTGAGGAGGGTTATACATGAAGCCTAGGAAGTGCTACTAATGTATGTGGGTTTTCTCTGCCACCTCCCAGTTGCCTCCAGAGGGAGGCTGGGACAAGGACTCAAATCAGATATCCTGCTGACCCCCAGGAACAGTCCATCCCATTCCCCTGACTGTCAAGAGTCTACAGAGGTCCACCTCTGGGATCACTCCCAGTCAGGACTTGTTAACATAAAACTGGCAAAGTACAGGTTAAGAAATAATAAAGTTTACCTGGCTTTTAATAATCTTGCACAATTTTCTTTTCAAAGCAGGCCTCTGGCATGGTATTGCTTTTCTATGCTAGCGTGCAGAAAAAAATCACTCTGCACATTGGACCATCTGAGCTCTTGTCAACATGCAAAAGCCGAGAGTTTCCACCAAAATACTAACTATATTTCACATAACATCAATATGAAACATTCAATATCAGTTCCTTAATGTTAAGGCTAGCAAAGCATGCTATAGTTAGTACATTAGTAACATACACCCCACTTACTTACAAATATTTGGGAGCTTAACAACCATTTAATTAACTATAAAGATGACTATAATCATCCATAAAATCATAATTTAAATGGCTCTAAACGCAATAGAAATAGCTGACAAATACTGGTTTATGCGAGAGCCTTTCTTTGTGTTGTAAGGGACTGTCGCCAGCAAAGCCTTACTCTTTTCCACCAAATGCTTCTCAACCTCCTTCATTATGACAAGGGAACTACTATTTCACCTCTGTTGTGTCAGAATTACCTCTGTACCTTGTCCATAACTGTCTTCTGGAGACAATTGCTTGCTCTTGGTTTAAAAAGGCTAACACACATCTGCAAAACTTTCAGCAGACCTAGCGACAGAAAGCCAAAATCCCTTCATTCAGGGAGGCTCTAATTTGCCAAGTTTTATCTTAACTATCCTGTGGCTCTGGGAAATTACAAGCACTCTGTGGTTATAGTTAAGTGAACAAACTTCTTTGATGTGCAACAGAAAATATCTTGTGCCTACAATTTAATATATTAACATCAATTACGCACATAAATACTGTTTAGTCTGTTGAACAGAAGGTTTACTGCAACTTCTCTAGGAAAGACCTGCTTAAGAAATCAAATATGTTTTTCTTAATTTTTTTTTTTAAGACCACACCACTTATATAAAAAAATCTAGCATATGGCTCCTGTTAGCTCTGACTGATGCTTGTCTCAAGCAGCTTTCTTTTGAAATCAAATTACTATCCTTGACTTTCATATGTTTATGTTTCCAATTAAATGAAAACTGGAGCTTAAAAAGCAGTTTTCACCAGCTGACTGCATGTCTTGTTTAAATATGATATATATATAAATATAAAATTTTAACTTAATTTCTGCAGTGTCATTTCATATCTTTCTCTACAGAATTTTAAAAAAAGTTTTCTAAACTTCTTGTTTAAAGTAGTACTTAATTTTCAAAAATGTCTAAGCACATAAACAACAAATGAGATTTGTCCTCATTTATGCCCTGGAGATTTATAGTACTGCTCTTGTGGGGAAAAAAAAAAATTATTGTTACTTACAACAAAAGATTGTGTAGTACATAAAATAAACAGCTCTTAGAGAGCACATTACTTCAGTGGATTTCCAAACATTCAAAAAAACTGGGAAACCATAACTATCTTTATCATATAGATGAGAAAGCGGCGGTCTATAACAGAGCTGGGAATGAAAATTCACATAGCCTGAACCTACAGCAGCCAGAACCTTCCCTGTGCCAGTTTACCTAGTGCTGCTGCTCTCTGAAAGTTTGGGTACCACCATCTTGGGAGAAAATGAGGTGGACTATATTCTGCACCATGTATCAGCAATTAAACTATCAACTACATACTGATGACAGAATTTTTATTAGTGATTTTGCTGCTGGAAAGAAATCACCTGGAAGTCAAACCCCCTGTCTCATGAAGTTTGCATGAAGATTTTTTGAAAAATCACCTCTAGACTTATAAATGAAACCATTCAGTACAGTCATTGTGAAGGAAAATTAAGGAAATTACAGTGCAAAGTCACACTATTTTAGAATTTATATACGCTATTTCCTTGAAATGGGGAAGAGACCCTCTGATTACACTTTGCATGCTGTAAAATGTGGGAAGTTGAAGCCCAGTTTCTCTACTCCAATCCAGTCTCTCAAAGTCTTTGCAACTTTTTCTCTCCTATGGATCAAGACAAAATTTAAACATGATTTTTAGCCTGGTTTCCACAGGAAATGAGGCTTGCACACAGTCTCTGTGTGTGCACGCGCCAGAGAGGTCAAGTCTCACTAGACAACAGATTTCAAAATGAGTGTTTGCTGCGCATGCTCTACCTGCACAGAGCTTCAAGAACAGCCACCGCCTACTTGACAGGAGAGAATCCAGTCAAAAATACTCCACATGTCCAAGTAAATCGGACTTTACTACTTCTACTGCTTCCAGAACTATGTTACTAATCCAAAAACATCAAACTAGAGTACAGTGATTTCATGGCACCTCATGATTATAGTGATGGTTGCAACAGAAATCCCCTACGAAAAAGTTCTTGCCAATAGCCTGTTCTGGTAAACACTCACCTACAACTTCACTCTGGGAAAAACTACAGAAAGGTCCTTTTCAAACAAAAGGTAGCTAATAAAAACAAAACTACTGGCAATGTGCAAAAAGAGGGCTCTTCAGCCTAGAACAGTACAACTTTTTTTCAGGAATATCTTCAGAGAAAAGCTTCTTCTAGAAAAAAAACCACCTGCAACATTTTCAGATTTGCTTAAAGAAGAGACAGATGCTGAAGAACCTATGTCTGGCCTGGGCTGCATACTGTCTCTTTTTCCCCCAAATCCCAACACGAGTGAATCACTCTGTGGAATACCTACACAGATGCAGCAAACAAAACCTTTCCTATGTGAACTCAATGACATGTAATTGCCATTTTAAACTAGGCAATGTTTCCATCTGAATTAAGAACAGTAGGGAGCAGGAAGAATATGCAGATTTCTGTGGTATTGCCCAGATTCCTCTGAAATATCTTGGATATGAACTAGCACACTAACACAGAAAAGAACGCATTTTACTGGCAAAATCTGAAATAAAATCAGGTGTGTTGCTTGTGCTGTTCTCAGCCATAGTTAAATCCTCCTTTTAAACCACATTTCCTGGAGTAACTTATGAACAAAGCTGCAGTTGTGTTTATGAGATAGTTACACATATCAGAGGACTGATAACAACAAAAAAAAGTATACATTAAAGATTCATCCATTCATTCCTGTTTAAGAGCAGCTTACACAACGACTCGACAAATGCAGTTAACACACATTTGCTAACCAGCAAGTTCCTTCTGTACCTCTGAAACGCATGCACACCAAAACATGGCTTCCCTTGCAGACACAGATCATGAACACTTCAAGAATGTGACCAGGCAATGTGACCACTCCAATCCTTAACCTGCCTGAAGAAAATACAGCAGCCTTAAGAATGACCAATCATATCACAAATACCTGCCTCTGAACAAAGTTCTAGTCCCTTGCTGGTTATTAACTTCAATCATGTGAACCGAGCTTTTTAATCATTTAGACCTAGCTAAAATCACGATCTTCAGGTTCATGATGTGGCATTAACTTTCAGAAACAGGTGCTAAACTGCCTCGAGTCAGCAGACTTGTCTTACATGCATTCATCCTGCGTATTTCCTGTGATTCAAATTTCCCTTTCTTTGTTCACGTCCTGTGGCCAGCTGCTTCTTGATCCAAAGTGATATCCCAGCACTATGATCATAAAAAGTTTCTGCTGGAGCACGGAACTTTCCCAGAGGATTCAGTCAAGAAGATTTTGGTGGCACTGCTTATCCTGGGAAGGAAGGCGGGACTGTGGTTTTTTTAATATATTGTGTGCTTTAGAATGTGTTTCCTCAAACAGTATTTTTCAAATGCATCTTTTAATAAGTGTCCATGTCCATATTCCTGGCACACAATATGTTAAAAAAGGGGGACTTACCTGAACCCCTATGGTCTGGTTCCATGCTCCACTACAGTATCCAGAGTAGCTGTGATGTAACAACAATGTGCATACTGGGGCTTTATATCACTGTGGAAGCTGGCTGGCTGCAGCTTAGGTCAGTGCCACAGGACCTGAAAGAAGGAAGAAAAAGCATGCTTTTAGGCAGTAATATGCTGAACATCTACCTCTTAAAGCAGGAAATCAGGGCTCCCAGAAGATAAAAAAATAATGTACTATCTATGCAGGTCCACCGAAAAGAATGCTATTACACACAATTCTCACATAAGCACGAGAAAGAAATGGTTAAGAAATGACAGGGGAGGCGGAGGCAGAGAATCTAAAAGGAATACAAATATAACTCCCACACAGTGTTTTGAAAATATCTCTCTCCTTTTGCCCTATTTCCACCACACGGCTGGAATCACGGTTTGACACCACTCCCTGTTCTGAAGGCACTCACAGTCTTTGCAAAGCACCTCTCCACTGCAGTGCCTCAGGATTCTGCAGTGTCACTCCTCTTCTCCCTGGCTCTCTGCAAAGTGAAGTCATAGGAATGGATCAGCCAACCTGACTTCTCACTACCCTGCCCAGAATCCTTTGTGAACTGAAATGAGTCATCGCTCTGAAAAAAAGCCACGGCGCAACGTTCCAGGTTTCTCCCTACGTCTGCACTGGCTTCTTTGTCTTTGAAATGAAGTGCCTCTGCTTCTGGAACGGTGCCCAGCTGCATTGTACAGGATAACAAGCCAGCCTCCTCCTCATTAAGTGGACAAGAAAGCTATTTACATGCATTAGCAAAGACAAGATAAAGCTTTAACTCTCTAGTCAAGACAAGAAATCTACCCCTACCATATCTTCCCGAGGTAATGCACGACCCCCCGGTGCACAAAACCACAAATGCACAGACGTACATGCACACACACACACTTAGGAGCAATTTTTTTCTTAAATTATTCACTATTTACCATGACACTTACCAGTTTTAACTCTATTGATTAAAAAGAAAGATTTACTCTCCTTTGTCAGCCCTGAAGAATGCTGCAGATCTGCATGTAGAACAGCTCCGCTGTACACTGGATCAAAGTTGTGCTGCTGCAAACTGTTTATCCAAAAATCAGAAGCAGTGGACAAGTTCTTGCAAGCTCAGTTTTCATCATCCCATTCACCATTTCGGCTCACAACAAAGTGAGCCCTGAAACCATGCCAGACAGAATATGTCAAACCGCTCCAAGTGCCGAGAGCCAGCGGAGCTGCTTCAGCTTCTGCTGCTACTGACAAAAGAAGGTAATGCTCAGAAGGAGGTCACTGTGTCAGGATCTCACTCCCAGTGCTAGGTTTTCCTTCGCTTGGTGAGGATATGCTAAGCTAAAGTATCAGAAAAACACAGAATAAGGGGTATAAATAGCGCGTGATGAGAGACAGATGCTGTTTTGGAGAAATGTTTTTAGCTGGTTGGTGATTTGCTTTTAAGAGAAGGAAACATTCAAACCTGCCTTTACTGCAAAAGAACTATTTCGAGTCATGATCTAATCATCAAAACGAGAAGACTGATATGCAAAAATGAAGGGGCAAACAAACAAACAAAAAAAAAGGAGTGCTGCCAAAGCACTCCTTTAAAGGTTCCTGTATCCTAAGCACTCTGAAATAGTTTGAAATACAGTAGGCACATAATTCACAAAATCCTGAAACACAGCACTTGGAAGACTCATCTGGGTTGTGCTGGAAAAGGCGGCTCTCTTAGATTCTCCCCTAAATAAACACACCAGGTGTCCAGGAACGAATGAAATACCAAGGTCACCACCCCCCTATGCTGCAAGTCCTAGCCTTACAACTCCATTGGCAGTGAAAGAGTCAAACCTAGCCTGCAATAGGTCTAGAGTGTTTCAAGAGGACAAGTAAATAGCTGGGTTACACAGCTAACAAACATCACTTTTGTTTACAGGTCTGTGTCGATTTCTAGGCAGCCAAGCCATACTCTAAACAGTTTTACAAGTGAAAACTAAGCTGGGTGCTTTGTTACACCCCTAGTTACACAGGAGCCAAGGTCTCAACATTAAAATCTGGGTTTCTCTTATAATGTACAGCTCATCAAGTTCTGTGTTTCCTGAAAAGCCTCATTCCAGGAAACCTTCCTTCAACTTTATAGGAGTTTTGCCTTCCCTGGGGCTGCAGGATCGGCTGCAAAGCCTCTAATGAATTCAACTTGGCATTTGCAATGTTTGGGTCCCCCAGGATCATCCTGCAGAAACTCTGGTGGTTTGTCTGCTAAGCCCACACCCACTTTAACAGCAATGGAACTCCTTCCAAGAAGACAAAATTCTATGGGCTTAAAAGTGAATTACAACAGGCACCTACTGGAAGAAAAAAAGAGAGCTCCAATCTCATTTTCCTTTTCAGCAGACAGCATTCATGCAAAGCTAAATAGCTGGGCTTATGCCTGCAGTACTGTTTTCACACATGTGCACAAGTTCTTGCAGCAGTAGTCACGCTACTACCACCAAACTTAACATACTGGCATAAGAAAGATAAAGGTAATACCAGAACCCAAGTATCTTTTCTAACAAATTTCTCTAGCACTTGAACCCAAATTACATATTTAGGACAAGCTTCACTACCCTGAACAGAATAATACAACTGCAAGCTCTTTGAGTGAGACAATGTTTGTTTCACGAGTGACAGCCTAGAGACACCTACGATGCCCTGCACGTGCACGCGTACCCAGGGCGCACACCCCACTAGGCATGGCTCTGGGCAGTCACCTACGCACTGCACTACTACACAGCCCTTTCGTCAGCAGTAAGAACAGCAAGAAGTGCCTGATACCTCAAGCATAACAGAGAGCAAAAGTGAGAGAGCAACAGTGAGGAAAATGTAAATGAGAATGTTGAGAAGAGCAGAAGTTGATGGTTAAACCAGTGCTGCCATCATCAGTAACGGTATCGCAGCGTGACCCCACAGGAATAAGGCCCAGCCAAAATACCACGCGCACTTCCCAATCAAGGCAGCTACTCTGTTCCTCCATCCCACATCTCCCTCTAGCACATGACAGAAGTTGGTATTGAAACAAAAGCCACTTTATTGACAGTGTATGGCATGAATACACCATACACTTCTCTCCGAATAGCTCCTTGCACACATGTGCATCCAAATAGACCAACACAAAATACATAAATCTCCATCACACACCAAGAAAGCAGATCATGTAAAGATCCCATTTTCTTCCATTGCACATGCATTATGTTGGGGTTGAACACAGACTCCTTTGTCAAACTCCACATTAGCTTGCATACATCCTCGAGCCCTCCCCAGCCAGGGCTTGGGATTCTCTTCCTTTGCCACAGCCTTTTCACCATCACCAGAGGGAAACTCAAGAGGAGGAAAGTAATATGCTCAAAATTGGGGCGGGGGAGGGCAAAGAACAAAAAATGGGTCTTGAATTTCAGAGGCTAAAATCAGCTATCAGCACTCAGGATTTGGAGTCTGTAGCTGCTGAGATTATAGTCATCTACCATTATGACTACTGGAAATCTCTTCATACTAAAAAATGTTGATGTGCTAGTGCTCCACTAATAACAACTTACTTGCAGTACACTAATAAGTTCCACTTGGGTTACCTGAACAAAGCTCCTAGTTAAGAAATCACTTAGGAAAACACAAGAGAAAAAATGATCAAGGTATTAAATTCAGCAATATCCCAACAAGCAATGCCCATCTATTTTTGTGCTAATGTTGTCTAGGAGCTTCATTACTCCTCTTTTTTCTTCCCTCCTGCTGCTTAGACCCCAATGAGCTTGCAGAGAATGTCCCTCCCTTACTTCAGATCTCATTCCACTGGCTTTAAAACAAGTACACTCTTTTAGCATTCCTTGTGTCCCTGCATCTTTCTAGGGAGACTCTTCCATATTTACTTTTAACTTACATAACTTTTTATTCAAAAGCAACAATCAGAATTCTGCACCATACTCTAGTGCTCCAGCTAACCTCTCACCTGCATCAGGCACAAAGAAGTTGAAATTTTCACACTTTTTGTGGAAATATCCTGCCTTATATATAATAAGAATGGAACTTGCTTTTTTTTCCAACAGCTGTACTACATTGGTGTTCACTGTCACCCACAATTGAACAACTGTCTCCAGGTAGGTTTTTTTATGCTGCTTGCAAATAATGAGTTTGAAGCAAATATTCCTGGGTTTGACTCCCAAGACCATGATCTTGCCCATTATACTTTAACAGCTCACTCTGTGGATACGATTAAGGATCTTTGACCATTCAATTCTTCTTTTTTGTTATCCATTTTTAAAACATGTCCATTTTGTCACATACCAAAAAGAGTCACAATAGGTAAAATGAAAACCAAATACTTTAAATGTTACCCAACGCAGAACAGAACTGTAACCCTGTGCCACACTTGCTAATACAACAACCCAGTAAACAGCATTTGAATGAATTCATCAAGACTTAACAGGAAAACCGAAGTAACCCACAAAACTCCCTCCCCCTAAAGCCCAGTAGGTAAAACAACTGCCTTTTAAAATTTGATTACTAAAAGGGGTTTCTTGAAATTGTATCTCACTGGAAAGTACATGATACTTAAAACCACAAAGAGTAACTCTCTAACAGATTTTGTAGCGAGGACCATAGGAGGGAAGAAGGGTTTGGGTTTGGTTCTTTGGGTTGGTTTTTTTTTTGCATAGAAACCTGTTACTATTACATTATTTTGATTGATGTTAAAGCTATATTGTCATCAACCACATCACCACCCCGTGCCCTCAAAAACAAAGCCTGCCTATTTTCTGGCAGCAAACAGAAAGAAGTATTCAAAAAATCTGACACTAGAGGAGATTTGGCAAGAGAGACTGAGCAGGGGAGAAACAAACCAAAACAAAACACCAACAACATTAACAATGATAAACGTAGATGTTTTCTTTTAGGCTGGAAATTCTATAAAGGCAGAGAAAAATACTTCTTTACAAATGCTCCTGAAAGCACAGAAAGAACATGGCTGTTGAAACATAACAATCAGCCTGTCTTAGACACATGCTCTTCACTATCCTCTTCTGTTCAGCTGGAATACATTTTCAGTGTAGCAGGGGATGCTGCAGCAAATATTCAGCTAGAGACTAGTCGGCAACCAAAACTCTTGAAAGGTGACGGGCTGATTAGCAGTACAACCCAACGATATAGTGCCCCCTTTCTCATTTATACTGACTGCTGTAAATATGGAAGAATTTTCATCCCAAAGATGATACTGCGGTGGTTACAGCTTCTCAAACAAATAGTGATGACTGGCAGATAACTCCAGGTTAAAATAAGAACCTGCAACACTGAGCACAAGTCCCATGGTACTGCAGCAGCCTCTAACAGCCCAGTTTTTCCTGGCTAGGAGAGAACTGATGAAAAGGCCATGCATGGTATCAATTAAAATAGTGCCAAAGTGGTTTTAAAAACAAAAGGTTAGACACTCCAAAGACTGAGCAGTTGAGAGTTTACTGGGTCATTTTTTTCTCTGTGGTGGAGAGCAGAGTTTCCACAATGGCTGGAGTACATATAGGATGATGTATTTAATGCTTATAAAATCAAAATATCTTAAATCCTAATACATGAAGCAGCCATACGAGGATATTCTGCCCCTATGCTTTACCTGTGTGGGGTAGATGCAATGGCCTCTGTTTCCCACAGTGGCTCAAAATACTTTCAAATTCTGTCCTTTGGTCTCCCCTGTGTGGGGATCAGTTGTGAGGATGGGAAAATGGGAAATATCACAGCACAACAGCTCAGCAACTCACCAAACCTGCTGCCGCTCTCATGCCTCTCTCTTCATCTTAGAGGAAGCATTAGAAAACCAACTGCATACATCACTACTGGAGTATGCTGCATCTTAAAGTGAAATGCCCTTGCTCCAGACAGAGTTCTTTTGAGAACCTTAAGGACTGGCAGAATTCCATTTTTTTCTCCCAATTACTATGATTATCAGCAAAAACTATCTTCTCAAATAAATGACAGTGTCTGGAACCAGGAGTTCCCACAATTATACAACTGACTAGATTAAATGCTTCCTCCTGTCCATTTCATATAGTTTTTGCTTAATTTTATTGTGCACTTGTTTTATTACACAAAGCAAGAAACGAAAGCCTGCAGTAGACATTTTACTACCATTACAACAGTAACAACTCCCAATCTCCTCTTTTCTTTAAGTGGAATTTCAGGAACCCGAAGATCTCCCCGTACATGAGCCACAAAACCGAACAGGGTATCCAAAACAAGGATGAAATTACAAATTTCATAGACAGAGCTCCCTGGCATGACTTCATTACAGATTTCCCAATTTCCAGTCTTACGTTTAGACTTTTAATTACCACCTCCCCACTCATCTAACATGTTCCATTGACTCCAGCAATGTGCAGAACATGCTCAAAAAAAATTATGAAATCTAACATATTTTTTCACAATTTTTCACAGCAAGCTTTTTCCAATGTTCACTGCATTGCCTTACACTACATTGCTGATGTCACTCTTTTGCAGAATTGCTCAGCTGTTTCAGCTGTCGCTACTGCCTTCCGAAGTCCTCCTCATCTGTCTTAATGAGCCTGAACAACTGTGATCTGACAGGGCTACCACTTCATTATCCATTCCATCCTTCAGATTTCTAATATAGCTATTAAACCCCAAGCAGTCGGTATTGATCCCTGCTGCACAGAACACTGTTAACCCCTTCCAGAGACCAGAACTGTCAGTTCTTCTCTTTTGCTCCTCTGTATTCTAAACTGAGCTTGACAAGACTTTTCTCTTGGACTTTTACCAAGCGTTTATAAAGCACTAGAGCGTGCAAGAGTCCTTGTGCTCCCCAAGTGTCGCTGTGACCCAGTTTTCTGAAAGATGAGAGCACATAAAAATAGTTGTGCCTTTGCCCTCTTATGCAGTATAGAGACCTAAACTAGGGTACCAAGACTAGATTCCCAAGACCGTCTCAGAAGCCGATGATGATTTAAGCTTACAATGAACTAAACCACAAGGCTAACAAAAGGAGGGATTTGGGATAATTTCTTGAACAAAGGTGTCAAGTAACCACTGGACAGAGACAGAAATCACATATAAAAAAAATTCTGAAATCAAAGTGTCGGGGATGTATAAATCCAAGCTCTGAATGACATTTTATGCCATAGCAAGGTAATATTTTCTTAACATACACTAAAACAACAAGAAAGTAATTCCTTATCTTGTCATTATGTTGTCATTCTTTATTCTTGACTGTAAGAGGAAAGGGCTTACTATGATGCCATATTCTTTCAATGAGCTACCCCACGGTCGGGACTTTAACTCATCGAGATCTCATGGGCCCATGGGCGCATGACTCTTATTTAGAAGGGTAAAAAGTGTCTCTGTCAGCACCAGAGCTTGAGAAGGCTCTCTGCTTCAAAAGCATTTCTGATCATGACTGAACACTGGTACACACATTGTGAAGGGGATAGTGCATGTCCCTCTCCTCACCCGGCCACCCCTTTTCCGAGCTGTACAGACCAGTCCTTGGAAACACCTACAGGGGATGGAAGTAGCCCAAATAGCATTTTTAAAAAACTCTTCTGTTCTTCCTGCCTGTTTAGTAGCTACAAGTTCTAGACTTGAAGAGCTGATGCAGAGGCTACTTAAAGAAAAACCTGGATATAAAGATTGAATTAGCAGCAGAAGATTGGAGAGAAAAGCAAGAAACAATATACGTAAGTAAAAACACAAGCAAGGTTAAAAGGAAATGCGAGAAAAGAGATGATTTTTGTTCGATTCCTAACGCAGGCGATGCAGCCTATGTGATGTTAATGATGAAAGATGACTTGTTAATAGAATCCAAATGCTCAGCAGGGCTAAATGGAAGTGGGAATAATAACCAAATGGTAAGAAATAAAATTAGTACCTCCAGCTGTAGGAAGGCTGGGAAAATACAAGGGTCTACAGGATTGCTGAAATCTGCAAAGTGGGAAGGGCTGCATGTATCAGTGAAGAAATAAGTGAACAAAAGGAGAGTTGTTTGGTGAAGGCCGATCTGCATGTGCTCTGCATCCATTTGGTGCTTGCCTTTGTCTTGTTTTCTAGGCTGACCTTCACCCCACACCACACAAAGGATCCAATGAAAGCCTCCGTTCAAAGTCTCAGTTAAAAACCTGAAAGAACAAACGTATCTTGCGCTGCAGTCCAAAGCCTGAGCCCAAGTGCCAATGTCCCAGCAGAGGGAGATCTCCGGCAGCTAGGGCATGAGCCGGAATGCCTGGCTTGGGTGAGGGAACCCGCGTCCTGCAGGGGCTTTGAATGAGCCCTCCCAATGTTTGGAACAGGCAGAAAAGCTAAAAGAATCATTTAGTTTGTTCTCCAAAGGGTTGTTCCTAAGCTTCTATGATGACAGATCAAAGCTAGGAGAAGGATGGGAGCTTACAGGCCTGTAAAGTAAGTCAAGAGTACATCAGCAGTGCAGATGATAGTGAGGCACACATGCAACACCACTCCACTGACAGAGCATGCTAATTGTTTGGGCAGTTTGAACCAAAACACGTGAAAGCAGTTAAGCACGTCATCACCAATACTGTCTTTAGAAGTGTTCTGCTGCTTTATGGTAAGCTCTTCAAAACACGTATGCACATGCAGCTTTGTAGAAAGAAGGCATAATTCACAAGAACTTGAAAATGTGAGGCTGTCCAAAGTGCATCCTGCGTGCCATGTGTGGTCTTGTGATGAGGCTTGTGATTTATTTCTATAAATTGTGGTATTTTATTTTAATTCTGGTACTACATTTAATCGAAGCTCTGCAATGTAGACTTGTTATGAGGCATCCAGTTTGGTGTGCTCTTTGAACACAATTTGGGGAATATCTCTAACAGGGATAAAATGGAAACTGACAGTAGGGCTTTGGTCTAAAAGACTAATTTACTGCCAGAATTATCTTGGTGTAATTATATCTATGCAAACCCTCATTTTTTTCTGAAACAAGAGCTTTTTCTTAATCTGATTCAGTTTATACAATTTCCAGAAGCTGTATTAATAGGGGCAGTTGAACATCCTTTTTGTGACCTTTCATAACACACACACACAAAAAAAGAAAATTAAAAATGGAGTAATCGATAGTAAAAATAAAATGCAAATTTTATTAGAGGCAAGAATGTGTCTTCCTGTTGTTCAGTCCTATGCTCCCTAATGTATTCAAGATATATATGTTAAAAGAAAGGAATCACTCTTTTCTTTTACTAATATTTTTTCCCTGAGTTCTGATAGCTTCACTCTTGAAGAGCAGATAAGCACTGACATTTAGAGTTGCAAGTACTATTTCTCTAAAAACCTCCTGTTATGATCAGACAGAGATATTAGAGCAAAATTTGGTTCCTACTGCCATATGTTGTTTCTAATAGTCACAGCTTGAGTTGCAACACTGATGTAGGTTTGCACTTCTCTTTATCTCCATTGAGTGCTGCTGCACTCTCAGTACTTCTGAAAATCAGGACAGTTACTTAGGAGCCTAATTTTGGGCAGTCATTTCTGGAAGCTGGCACAAAAACTCACAGACTTGAACATGAAAAAAATCCATGCACCTAAATCTATCTGGAACATCTGAAAGTCTGGGACACAATGCCTAAAGTTATACATCTACTGCATATTTCCATTTACAGACAAGAGCCTAAAAAGTCTACTTTAGGGCGTAAAGGCTTGAATGTGATTTATACATCTTTTGCCTTGCTTCTGACCAACTTTTTTCAATGGAGTTTTTGATTAATTAGCATTTCCAAGAAAAGCACTGGGTTTGCAAAATGAAATTCTTATAATGAAGAAAAGGAAAAGAGTGATATAGAGCAAGGAGTTCTTGGCTTCAGAGAAAATAATTCTGTTATTCAGAGTCATTTTCTCATGATATCTTTGGAGACTGAGGACGCAAAAGCCTTGTGTAACTTCCTAGCGACGTCTTCCTCCTGATAACATAATTTCTTCCAAGTGCAGGAGTCACGTTGCCAAACACAATCACCACAAATTTTCTCCTCGTACACAGCCTGTGACTGTATTGTTCCTCACCTTACCGGGTAAAAAAACGGCTGGACAGCTGGGCCCAAAGGGTGGCAGTGAATGGAGTTAAATGCAGTTGGCAGCCAGTGACAAGTGGTGTTTCCCAGGGCTCCTACTGAAAAAAATTCTCTACTGAAAGGGTTATCAGACATTGGAAGGGCTTGCCCAGGGAAGTGGTGGAGTCCTCATCCCTGGAGATATTTAAGAGTCATGCAGACCTAGGGCTTAGGGATATGGGTTAGCTGAGGGCTTGTCACTGTTAGGCTAATGATTGGACTCGATGATCTTAGAGGTCTTTTCCAATCTAGGCAATTCTGTGATCACCTACGCCCACAGACATCACGCAAGCCTGTTGCTGGATACTGCTCCTTAGGAAGTGCTTGCAGAACATCAGAAGTACATAAGCTCTCCTTTAGGCCTCCAGAGACTGGGTTATCTCCAGCTGTGGCTTCCACCAGCACTGAAGTCACAGTGCTGGCTTGGTGATATCACAGCATTCTTCGTAGCAACAGCCCATGAGGTCACAAATAAAGGATTATCACTTTGCTGCAGGATTAAGGAAACTAAGAAGCTGGTCTGTCAGGAAGATAGGTTTTACTCCAAATGATGGGAATTAGAAGAATGCTGAAAATAAATGGGTTGCAAATTGTCTTTGTCTTGCATGCACTCTTTTTTTCAGTAATACTGTAAAATAAGATACTGCTTTCTTTGACAGCTCCCAAGTAAACTGAGTGAACTGCAGGTGGCCTCTTGAGCTATTACACAGGAAATGAATCCTGAAACAACTTCCACATCTTCTGACTCCTCAGTCATTTGATTTTGCAAATGCAGACAGCAGTCAGACTACTCTCCTCAAATTGTCTGCTGGTTATTTTATTGCCAGCTTTGAGCACCTATGAATAAGTTGCAGAAAATGACATCTTGCCTTAGCCCACCTTACTTTTTAGGCAAGGATTTGTAAAGACGATTACAAACCAAGAGTGTATGCTCTTAAGCAAGACTGAAAGAAAAATATGCATTCTAAGGTACAGTGCTTTAAATACTTGTTTAAAATGCAAAACCTAGCAATTATTTAGGAGAAGCTCCCCTGCAAAACATACTTGCAGTCACAAGAGTCTTTACTGAAAACAGTACTGTCGACTAATAATTTCATTACATTCTTAGTGGTTCATTTTTTTCAACAATATCTATTTACTCCCCACTGAATATGCTGTTTAAAAGTGTTGTAACATACAAAATTCCAAAACCCATTTGAAACTGTTCTAAAATCTTTATCTCCCCACTTCCCCATCATGGAGTAAATCAAGGATAGCACAAATACAATCACCTGGCCAGCGCTTCCTGGCTCCTCAAGGAACCACTGAGGTTTCCATACACCTACCCAGAGCACAAACTAGATTAATTTGGTTTCAGCTTTTAAAGGGATTTATAGTTTATAGGAAGGATGGTACCAGGTGAAAACAGACTCACTACACTATTCACAGAAATCCTATGTCCCGTGCATGCCGGCACACAAAAACGCTTTCCCCCGTATTTTTAAAATCATTGCCCACTTTTCCAGATGCCTGGTAACTCAGCCTGCCTGATGTTCGGATGCATGCTACTGCGTGCAGAGAGACTCATCTCACATGTGCAGCAGGTTCAACGCATCAGGCATACTACGCCTGCATAATTTACGTGTCAGGGACTGCCCCGGATTTTAAGATTAAGATCTAAAAATCCTAAAACAGTCTGGCTTGTAATTTGCAACCTGAACCGTGATGCAACCATAAAGCAGTTGTACTGTGTCAGAGCATCTTGCAACTTCAGGAAAATACTGAGCGAGGGCTTACTTGCTGGAGCTGAAAGGAGAAACTTCCAGCATTACGCGCATAGGCACAAATACTTAATTCCATTCTAGGACTGGAAGAAAACATTGGACAGCTTTGCAATAGCTGATTGAGATTTCACGTAGAGTCTCACCCACCAGTCTGGAAAATTTAGATCTCTGTTTTGCAGTTGGACGACGGTTAAAATCGTTGAGAACAAAATACCACAGCCAGACTGATGAGATATTTCAGAGTGTTTTAAATGCGCTTTGTAATTTTGGAACCTATTTTAAAACGTTCCTTGTTTCTTTGCCCTCCAGCACTAGCAATCAAGGATCTCAAAGAAGTGCTCAGTAGACCAGGGTTTGCTTCCTTTGCCACGAACCTCTACAGCTTTCTTAAATAACGGCCGGATTGCGCCGTGCCGTGAGACACCGCTGCGTCGGGGCGAGCGGGGTGCTCCCGCCGGGGCCGCCTGCGACCCGCACGGCCTCGCCAAACCCGCATCGGTGAGGAACGCGCGGCCTTTCCAGGAACGGCAGGTTCTAGCGGCCCGCTACAGCGCGGCGCACGTTCGACCGCCAACACGCGCTAACGACGAACGCAA
>VWZK01013468.1:554110-588448 GCA_013396935.1 Baryphthengus martii | reverse complement strand
GCTCCGCGCGGGGCACGCCTGTCGCCATAGCAACGCGTGCCGGCGCCCCGCGCGGCTCCCGCCCCCGCCCCGCCATCTCGCAGCGCCCCAAAGCGAGGGAGAAAAGCAGCCTTCGTCTACTTCGAAGGCGCCGCGTTACCCCCACCTTTTCACAGGTTCACGTTTTCAGCCCGAACCGTGTTCACCTTCAGCGAAAGCCACCCACACCCCTCGCCATTTTGGTTACTGCGGGAGCAGTAACCCCAGGACGCGCACCTCTGCTGCTGCTGCTGCCGCCCCACCTCAGAAGCTGCCCCGGTCCCAGCAGCGTGAAGCTCAGAAACCAAAATTATAAAACAACAACCGTTTTTTGTTCATTGGTTTCTCTGTGTTTTCGTTTGAGGTTGGGGATATTATGTGGTGGTGAAGCAGATGCCCATCCAATCCCTGCCTCAGCACTGTGTCCTCCTAAGAAACCCTTCCACCTGAAGCAAGGACACGGTGGGGTCTCCGTGCTCCAAAAAAAGCCGTAAAGGCACAGACCCCTCCTTTGCTTCCCCAACGGGACATGTGCTGCTGACGCCAGAAGTAAATCTGAACAGTCACCACGTACAAATCCACCCCCTTCTTCAAAAGGCTAAACGCTTAAATTTTACGCAAATTTTTAACACGGCTTCATAATTGATCCCAAGGTTTTTGTTGTCTTGTTTTTAAAGTTTAAGAAGGTAAACAAAGGACCACAGCAAAATACTCCCACCTGGTAGCTACTGAGATTGGACAGAAACAGGCCAATTTTCTACCCTTTTTAACAATAAGCTATTGTCTAAAAAGACAACCATAATGGAAATGGCTTTGCACAGGAAGGGTAGAGGGACCTGCTACCTATACCTTAAATAAATGTAGGAGGTTCTATGATCCAAACGTACTTCATAAAAACAGTGACCAGTATGCATGCTGAAAACCAAAGCTGTGGAGCAAATCAGACAAGCTAGACAAACCACATTATCTGTCTCTCTTGGTTCTGCTTGTAAAATGATGTCTGACTCTGTAAGTCGCGCACCTAACAAACAAACAAACAAAAAAACCCACAACAAACCCAAAACAAGCCAAAATATCAAAAGCAAGCATGAGAATTTATAAAGTTTTATAAAAGTTTTTGTCTTTATAGAGTTTATCAAGACATATCACAGGGTAACAAAAGATGCCCATCATTGATACTGAAGATTAATTTGAACTTCACTCTGAACCTGGGCTGAAGGCTTTCCTCACAAGCATAAATGGGCATCCTCGTTTTTAGGGCTGGCACGTCTCATTGTCCACAGGCATCAGCAACATGTACAGCCTAACCACACCGAGCTGATGGATGTTTAGGATAAAGATAAAGCAGTGTTTGTATCACTAACTCCGTCTTTGGGACACGGCTGATGCAAGCCCTGGCAAGACATGGGAGGTCTGCAGCATGCTGTGGTCAAGAATCAGCACCATGACCTCATCCTCCTGCAGAGCTCAGGCATAAGGAAAGTTGAGATTGGACTAGCAGCCAATTAACCACTGATTCAGCCTGAATTTCAATGTTCTTCCCTTTATGAGCTCACTCATCGTTTGAATTACTTAAGGAAGCTGCACAAATGCTTTTATTCCAGACTTTGACAAACAACTCATTACTGGAGACGGCTAACTTGAAAGAAATGAAAACTTTCTGCCTGAGCAATGGAAAAAAAAAGATCAAGAAGGTAACGCGGCAAAGTAATACCAATTTGGAAGGCAACTGGCACCACTCTAAGCAAGACTGAGAGCTGCTGCGTGGCAGCACAAGTGCCAGGATCGTTCCTGCCCTGCAACTCACACTGGAAATGCGCACACAATCCACAAGACCACGGACACAGCCCTTTCATACTAAACAAATAGCTGAAAGTGGTGGTGGGGGGAAACACCACAAACCAAAAAAAACACCAACAAACCTCCACACCTCTGTAAATCACATTCCCTCATGCCAGGCAGAATAAAAAAGCACCAGCAGGTGATTGCTATGCTCATGCAGCCTCTGACATACAGGAAATCCCAGACCATGGCTCAGCACAGAAGCTACAAGCCAAGGCAGTGCAAAGGTTTTCAAAAAGGCCTACCACCATATTGTGTCCAAAGCATTTCCTTGCTTGTACATCAATTTCCCACAGTATTGCTGCGGTTTCTCTGTTTTTCATTCATCTTTCGGGATCTTTAAATGCTAGCAATAGTCCTTCCTTCACTAATGCGACTGAAACCCATCACTTCCTCTGCACGTCAGGTATGAGGAAACGGTTCTTTAGTGGGTAACATCGGCAGCATCTGACATTTCACAAGATCTGGAAGAAGACCGGCCCTGCCCCAAGGAGTTCACAGCCTAGTTCATAGAGAGCCAACATGTCCCAGATACAATCTATGAGGCCATGAAAGCATGAGATCACTTCCTCCTTGTGATCTTCAGCTTTATATACTTACCAACTACTTCGATTTAAAAGGTTGCTTTGAAAAAAAAAAAATAAAAAGAAAGAAAAAAGGCTCATAATGATTTTATCAGTTTTGGTACTTGGCTTTGGGACCAACCATGCAACCTTCAGTTATTAAACATTCATGATTCTCTTGTTCCTCAAGCACAGGAGGAAGAACCTGGCAAACAACCATGGAGGACAAGATGACTGACATTAGCTTACAGCTGAACCAGCAACTGCTCAACCAAATTGTACAATCCATAGCAGATGTGCCACAAGCATTCTCTTTAGGGTTATAAGCCTACAAATCAAACCTCATAATTTCTATTGGCGTCTCTTGTTTGTATGTAAAGAATATCAGGAAAAATCTGGTGCTCACATATTTTTGCAGTATCCAAAAGCAAAGGATTCTTTAGCTTTCTCCATCTAGTTTCTGTTGACTAGAAGCCTGGAATGATCTAACTACTACTTCCACGTACAGGAATTTGCTCAGATACTAAAATTCAGGATCTGTGCTGGAAGCTTACAAATGTTTTTACTCTTTTTCCCTTCATTACTAAAAAAGAAAGATTATGGTAAAGATTAAATCAGGTTAGACACTCAATTTGTTGCAATTTCCCACCTCTCTCAAATGCGGGTTCAAAAACATCGAACTGAACTGAACTAATAGATGATCACCAAGCAAATTAGTTACGGCAAGAATTAAGTTTGAGACCCTCCACTGACCAGTAAGAACTCCAAGAGGAGATCCCCAAAGAGTCCATCTGGATTGTTCCAGCCACCAGGAAGTCCAGCATACTTGATTCCTGCAGGCTAATTGTCAGGATTCCCTAAATGGTACCAGGAAAACAGGTCTGATTCAAAAGCAAGGGGTGATCAAGAAGACAGAAAGCTACCTGACACATCTTGGGTGCATTCAGTGCTGTGGCTGTAACTGGAAATAGAAACATGGAAATGGAAACTGGAAATGTAACTGGAAATGCAAACACGACCCATGTAGGGTAACTCCCTGACTATTCTAACAGCTTTTACAGTCTCTGTTGAGCGCAGCGGTGCAGCAGTTACACTGCTTATGGTAACAAAACTGATGAGGTCAGAGTTAGATCTGGCCTGCCTACACAAGATGAAGTCATGCTTACAGCCCCTAGTACTCAGCATATCCTAGACATACGTTTGGCCTTTTTAGACCTTTTTTTAATTTATTTTGAAATCCAAGCATCTGGAAAATCTTACTGAATAGTTTATGCAAAATGGTCTCTCCCACGCCAGAAATCTTCCATTTACAACAGAGAGAGGCTTAAACAGGCAATAAAAACCAACCAACCAACCATACATACCCATACTGCCCTTAAAACACGCATGTCAGATGCATATATCAGAAAATACATACTTTTGTCTGTGTTTAAAACCTTACTAGAAAATCAGGTGCTTTTAATAGGCAAAAGATCTAAGTTAGCAGTGGAACCACAACTACGCTCCCTTCAACAGCTCTGGAGAAACCCAAGCCAAGCTACGTGCTCAAAATCAGCTTGTAGCCCTCAACCCGTGTTCATCCACACTGCCAATTTAGGTAAGCCTCAAAATGACCAAAGCATCCCAGCCTGAGGAAAGCCATTGCTAACTACTGCAACTATTTTCAGGTAGATTCCCTAGACTAATACTGAAAACGCTGTTGACTGGATGTCATCACCGCTACTTCAGATGGCATGAGGAATCCATCACCACTCTAGAGATATTTTGCGGTATTTCTCCTTCATTCGTATGAAACGAGAAGCCCTTACACAGACAAGTCATCATTTGCCAAAGTATTCATAGATGCCTAACTGCACAATAGAGCCAATTGATCTAAAGGCTCTCCTGAATAAAAAGACCCTGAATATTTTATGCCAAACCCTGACTGCGTGCCCTGTAAGGACAGAGGAGGCCCTATATCAGAGCAAAGTAGGAGGCAGTAGTCCGCAGGCAATGCAGGTATGGAGAAGCAGGACCTCCTGCCCTGGGGGCCACAAGGTATATGTAAGAACTGTTCAGTTATCGTGAAACTGCATGGTAATATAGCCACTCGCCACAAAACCACCCTGAGCCCAAATCCATGTGACAGCTGCAATTTTCAAAGGGCTTCAAAAAGACTTACTAAACTGTGTCTGTTTTAATGGCATCTGGGTTCAGGTCTACCAGCATTGGTTTTATCTATAAAGGGCCAGTTTTGCAAAAGCCAGCAGTTTGTCATATCCAGCAGACCATCAAGACTTGAACAAAGTAAGGACACATAGCTGGAATAAATAAGGATATAAGTAGAAAGTGCACATTCCAAGAATGTGTTTAAAAATAGTGCTGTTCTGGCAGAGCCAGCACATACCCATTTTCATCAGTAGTACCAAGGATCTGTTAAAAACCATCATCAGCAACAACTAACTTTCCCAAGTGATAAAGTCTACTAGATAACAGATACCAGCCATTCTAGTGGAAAATAGCATGTAGAAGACAGACAGCATCCTGCATTTCTGCACCCATTGATGGATTATCTCTCTAAAATACAGATGACACAGAGTCAAAAAGAGCTTCACGTGAACAACATCCTACTGTGCGCACTACAACTCCACTTCTATTTAAATATAGAGTCATAGAATTGTTTAGGTAGGAAGAGACCTTTAAGATCACCGAGTCCAACTATTAACTTGGCACTGCCAGGTCATCAGAAAATCGTATCAATTGTCAAATATTAATTTTGGAGAGAAGGAGAAATATTTTGACAAAACTCAGAACTTCCTGTTACTGCATTCTTGCACCAAGTGTTTCTCCCTTCAAATTAGTTTGTTCTGAAAGGCTGCATTAGGTAGAGCAATATTTAAAACATTTAAACAGTCAAATTTGAAACAAAACAGTCTGATCCTACTGGAATTAAGTATTTCATCTGATTTAAAAATATTTGGTTTAGGACTTTCTTCCACGTGAAATTTGACTACTTTAGAGCTCTGTTTCACATCAGAAAACAGTTTCCTTCAAATCTGAAAACCTCCACAAAATAGAGCTTCTGTCTACTAGTCAACCATACGTAAGCCTCAAGTTTTACAACACGATTTTCAACATACGTCTTTGCAAGAATATCCAGTATCATGGATTTCCTCATGCGAAACTTGAGAAATTTAACATATTAGCTTCAAATGAAAACTTTCATTCAGTCTGAGCAGAATTTGAACTTGAAGCACTTTTGCCTTGTTCTGCATCTCAATCCCTGTTTCATTAATTTAGCTTGTGAAGGCAAGACTTGATTGATATGCATGTGTTTATAAATATGCGTGTACAACGCTGAGTAGAAAAGTAGCAACACCATTACATCAGCCTCAACACCTCTGCCACATTGACTGAAGCAAAGAAGACAGTCTATTTTTCTCTTCTCAACATATAACTACCCAGCCTTACAAACTCTTCTCTGCCAGCAACAGAAATCATGCTGGCTCTATCTGACTTCTAATTTCCCCTGTGACTGAAGAGCCAGGTCTTAAAAATAACAAAAACAAACCAAAACAAAAACCAACAGTGAAAATATCTATCAAATATTCTAGCAATTTTTATAACGACATTTGCCCCAAGTGCCCATTTGTGTGGAAAATGTTTAAATTGTTTCATTTTAAAAAGTCTACAGTCCTAAGGGAGCTTTTAGTTATATACAAAACATTTTCATGCAGATTGAGGGCATTAAGCACTTCATGCATGCAAACGAAAAAAAAAGCGCTTAAAGAAATGTTTCAAAATTAAAGAAATAAAGCACAAATATTTTATATCTGAGACAGATATTTTGTCCATCACAATCTCAGAGAAAACAGACCGAAAAGAAATGAAGAGGAAACAGCTGATACAACTACAGAACATGTTACCTCCAGAGATTAGTCAGGATCTAATGCAAATGACCGTCACAGTAATTCTTCTTCTAATCTAAAACGTAAACCTTAAAAAAACACCTTATTTTGCATCCCCAGAAGTTACCACTCTTTGTTCTAAGCTATGCATTCAAGCAGAACAGGCAGTAAGGATCCAAGATAACCAGTGCTGGGGGAGACACACACCCAGAAAAAAATAAATAAAATTAAATTAAAAAAAAACAGACAGGAACAGAGACCAAGATTGCTAGCCATGACAGCAGTGGAGTAGCAGCACAGCCTTCTAACAGGTACAGGAGGGACAAAATCTGGTTTTAAAATTCATCTAGAGCTATTTGTGAAAAAGTTTAACAGTCACCTGCAGCAGCAGCAAGAGATAGGACTGAAAAATCCCAAATGTCTTCAGATTCCGGCCTCTACCAGAAGGCAGCTGTGGGAACGGTGCTAGCTGGAGAAGCATCTGAATACCTGGAAGACTGACTACAAAGGACTACAAAGGAGCAAGTGTTAAGACAAACCCCTGCAGGGCAGCAGGACTGCTTTGGAAAGGTTTATTTTTAATTTCAAATCTTGATTTTGAAGTGATAAAGACAAGCCTCAAGCAAAGGAACCAGAAGGGTGATATCGTCTAGAGCATGACTTCATCTTCCCAACTTTGCGAGCTGCTTATCAGCAAAGGAGGACACTGTCAAGTTTAGCAGCCCAGGCTTGCTGCTGGAAGAATGTCAAGCTAGCAGGGGTTTTCAGGTCAGGCTGGGACCTGGTACAAGGCTGCAGATTAAGCAACTTGAGTGTGGCAGAAGTCTCAGGAGCAGAGAATTTGCTCCTGGGAATAAAATTTGGAGCGCCTAACCAAGCATTTCAGTAGGAAAGGTTCACCAGCCTTGCTTGACCCTACTTTCAAGGGATCACTTTCTGTGAGGGAACAAATCATACTAAGAAAACACTCTGTGTCAACAATTACTAAGGCATACAAAAGTACTCTGGAAAAAGAAGTTTTGGGTGCTGCATGGCAAAAACTCCAAGACTGTTTTAAAGATCTATTGTGATTTTGCCTTAAAGCTCATCAAGACTCAAAGCCCATGAAAAGCTGGCATTTTCTCACTGCTAGTAAACATATCAAATAGCAATAACAACCAAACATTGTGAAAAAAGGACCTAACTGGTGGGCAGGTTCTTGAAACCAGGACACAACATTCAGGCAGTTGTCATCTCTGTGATCTTACGCCTGCGCTCTGTGATCAAGAACACAGACTATTTGCAAGTCTTTCTACTATCTCTTATTGGAGCCCAGAACCTTAACAGCATCATTTAATATTATTTATCTATTACCAAGATGTAAATGAGAAAGTCCTAGACATTCTTACTGCCTCTCACAAAGAGGAGCACCTAACACCAGCTGTTTTAAATGGAAATTTAATGATGGATAGTGTCTCTCAAAACAAGGTAGACATACCCCTGGGAATGTCCCCATGCCTCTGTTGTATCGGCTGCATCATTCTTGTAACAGTCAGGGCTATTCATGAACCAACTCTTAGCTGAAAAAAATTAAATGTCCATTAAAGACTACCACCAACTTTTTGAAAGTGCAATAAGCTAAGACACAGCTAAACTTCAAGAAGAAGAAAAGGATTTCAGCTAGAAACTTCATCCTGAATGTCTATTTTAAGTGGATCTTGTACCTTGTAGAGAGCTGTCACAAAAATCCAGGTAGATTCATGAATGAATCTATGCAGCGTTTTCAGAAGAGAATCTCTCATGTTGGGAGTTAATTTTGTGCCGCCTTCTGTTACAATCCCACAGGAAGCACACAAAACTGTATGGGTGAAAGTGATTTAGAATGTGTTTCTAATTATGCTTGAATGAGGAGTTGCTTGTGGAGCTATTCACACAAACTATTTCCGTTTGTTAAAGCCATTATCCCAATTCTCTGACTTCTCCCCCTACACCTCCTTAAAAAGAAAAAGAAAAAAAAAAAAAGGCAGAGAATGTCTTGATCTGACAAATGCCAGACTCCAAAATGTGTAGATGTGTTGAACAATGCACTTAAAACTCTCATTCAGGTATCTAGCCTCTTCAAATAAACCTCCTGAGCTCATTCAAATGCAAGCAGTTTACATCTACAAACATGGAAAGAACTTTCCAGCTCTGGTAAGAAGATAACGAATCACAAAGTTCACTTTTTGCTTTCAAGACAATTCTCAGTCATTGCTTCAGTGATTTTGCTTTCAGCCTCGCCCTGTCCCAATCCTGGTGTGTTCTGCTCCAAAACACACAGAGAGATCAGAAAGGCTTTGCTTCAGATTCAGAAGGAAGATAAGTATGGGTGATTAGAAGTGTACTCTGTCCTGCCTGAAAGGATGCTGGCGGGAGGGATGAAGGTGATGAGGGGGAGCAAAAGAGCACACATGGCAAAATGAGAAAGGGGAAACACTTCCAGAATGAGATGGAAGATGAAGAAAAGGAGAGGAGGGAAGAAACAGAGAACTAAAGAATTACGAAGAAAAAAGGAGACAAACTGAGAGTTTTAAATTCCTGAGAGAAAAACATCTACAGCACTGGAGAAATGGATGTAATCTAGAAGATCAAAAAAACCACCAAAACCCAAAACCAAACCAACCAACAGATTTAAAGGAGAAAGTGAGATAGATATACCTATCCTGATGGGGTTCTCAGTAGATGTTGATACCATACTTCGTGAAAACCTGGCATTTAAAGAGGAAGATGTCCAGAAAATGCTTTTTCTCCACAGAAAAACTGGACAAGTCTATGATCAGGGCAGATGTATAAGCAAGCAAACAACACCAGCACAACGGTGTCGTTGGCCACTCAGACCAAAAAGACAAAACTAGCAATCTTGACCATGGGAAATAAAGGGATGGCCCACTAGGGATGTAAGGAAAGCACAGCAGAAGCCCTAGGCTGGCCTGCACCACTAACAGGCTGAGTATCCCGGACACATTTTCCAACCATCTATTTGGATACAGGACTGCTGGAAGCGGGGTGGAATCTACAGCCTCCAAATGCTGCTCAGCACTTCCAATCATGGGTCAAGCTGGCACAGAGACGAAGCCTTCCTACCCAGGTTATTACAGAAGTCAGAACACCTTCCAGGCAGCAGCACCCTCACTTCATCCCCAGGACCTGCTATCCAAAATTGACTCTTTTCTAGGGTTGTGTTTTGTTTGTCGGGGGGATTTTTAATTTTTTTTTCTTTCTTGGTTCACTTTCCAATCTCAGGATTTAATTAAGGTTCAAAGTGAAGAAAGAAGGGGAAAAAGCTGTGTCAGCGATTAGCTCAACACATCCTGTTAATATCCACCCATACTCTCTCCCAGTCTAGGCATGTATCATCTGAGAACTCTTCATCAAGAAGAAGCTCAAGACAGTTTATGAGACCCCAGGTAGATTAATTTTTCAGTAGTTGCCTTCACGGGTTACCAATCTCCATTTCTTGTTATACATTTAGTTACACAGGCAACACGTAACATCTCCTGTGAATATATAACCAGGTATTATACTTTACCTTCACGAAACCTACCCTCCTCACACCAGGGCCTGTACCGCCCGCATGAGGAATATACGCTTAGTTAGAAATAAGAAGCTCTGTCTTCCCATGCACTAGGGCATCCTTTATTTTACATATTTAAAGCACAATATAACTGAGTACAAGCAGCTAGAATGACCTCAAGGTTTTGTTGGTTTTTTTTTTTCTTTTCTTCCACTTCATTTGCTTGTTAACAAATTGGGTTAGTTTCAGAGTGTATGGGTGTCAGTGCTCAGAAAAGAAAGAAAAGATCAGCAAATTATAGTCACAGCTTTTAACAAGTTCTCAAAGTTCCTTAAAACCCCATAAAATAAGCATCACTTACGTCCCCATCACCTAGCAGAGTGATCCACACTGAACATGTGCCACAACAGCATATGCACACCATGTCCCTTACAGCACTGCTCAGCCAAGTCAAGCTGACATGCGAGAAATATGGTATCCCACATTGCCATTTTTTTTCCCTTTTCCCAGCCTTAGTGATGACAGGTAGCAGGTCTGTAACCCAGCTTTGTCTTGAACATCTTCCAGGCAAACATTACTGAGCCCAGCCTCGCAGATATCACGGAGGATTTCTCTAGCCACTGTGGTAAGACAGTTCTGGCCACTCTGGCAGCTGCAGGGACTGGAGGCAGGCAGGCACTTCCCAATTTTGCCTTCTGCTTTCCAACGTCTTGGGAAAACAGATTAACATCAAACCACTAGAAAGAGGTGAGTTAAATGCTAAAAAAAACCCCACCATATTATATATCTTTCTGCTGACAGGGCTCTTCATTTCAAAAGAGACTGGCTTTGTCTATCTTACCAACCATTCTGTCCATCTCTATAATACATATTCCCTAAGTCACACACACAGGTTCTCATCCTCACACAACGGTTGAACGACAGAAGGTTAAAAATCACTCCTATCTCTTTTTTTTTTGCCTGTTGGTATTTTAAAACAGAAATCAATTCAGTTTATGTATCATTTATGGAGGTTGTTTTTAACTCAGTTGTTCCGCACTTAACTTCAAGGATAGGCAAGGTAATGGTTCTGCTGAAAAAGAGGGAATAAAAGCTCCCAAAGGATGATTTTATTCCATGCTCCTCAAATTCCAAAGTGGGGTCTCTCTTGCAAACTATAGTTAATAATCTGGATTGTTCTTGCTGCATTATTTCACTGATAGAATTTACTGGCAATATAAAATGTAGAGTATTTTACTTCACACATATTTCACATTTCCATCTCTTTTTCCATCTTTTCTTTCAGTACATTGTTTAGAGCCTAAGGCTTCACATCATTTACAGTCCTTTATTTTCTATGCCCAGCACAATGGGTACCCAACTGCAAAACAAATAATTACAGTAAGAATAAATCAGCATTTTCTCTTCAGCTGCACAATAGGTACGTGAATGTTGATGAAGCCTCCGTGTTTTCAGAGCCAAGACTTGAATTTCTTCTAGTCATGGACAGGTCATTGTCAATAGAAAGGGAGAACTGGGTTGGGTTGGGATAGAGAGGAAAGGTCACGTCCAAGACTTACCCAGCAGAGGTCGGGCTAAACCAAAATTTCACCATTGCTATGGGTCCTAAGAAATTGTCTCATGTCCTTCCCACTGTTTCCCCTCAGAATCAAGTATTTTTACAATCTACCTGTTACTGGAAGAAATTATTTAAAACAGCAAAGGCTCAAGTTTGTTGGCTAAAATACTCTTGAAAAAGACTGAGACAAAAGTATCTGACACCAAATATTTGAAAACCTGAATATTATCGTTGGACAAAATTGTATTAATTCAATGAAATAAGACTAGAAATCTATTGTAGCAATATCAACAAAACATTGCACTTGATCTCCAAGAATATTTCAACTGAAGTTTGCTCAGAAACAGGAAGCATAGTAAGCGCTTGCAAAAATATGTATTTATATGAGCATGCATAACAACAGTGTTCACAGGGAAATCATGAAGGGTCTCAAGTGTTTGGGAGTCATCTGTCCACAAAACCAAACCAAAAGCATCACGTACATGATTTAACTCATAGCATAAAAAGCAAAAGCAAAACAGAAAACACTTAAAGCAAAGCCCATGAAAACAGAATAAAGTTTGCATATACATGTTCATATGCATGACAAAGAATTTATATAGGCCCCTACAGTTTTCACTTAAAAATCTAAAATCACTACAAAAATCTAACAAAGCAGATGCAGACAGTGTTCAGTACCACAGTGCATGGCACTGAAATCAGCTGTTGCAGAACAACAAAAAAAAAAACACATAGAAAAATTTTAAAAAATCCTGCAGAATCAAATAAAGCCGTGTATTTGTGACATACACACATGCAAACATGCATTATTTGTAATACAAACTTTTCTTCTACAGACAACGTAAGTTTGGAGCAGGTGAGAGAGACTTTACCCCAGGTAAGTGGTTCAGTACCATTTCTTATGACGGCTAATAGTAGAATATTGCAGACAAAGCTAATTATGTCCTGAATGTTGTTTAAATCAAGGGGTTTGACACATCATTCAACACAAAGCACGGCAAGCTGCAGTACTGCATTTCACAGAGGAAGACATCAGAGCTGTTACGCGGCCACCACTCCTGGTACATAAGGAAGTGAAGCACCTTAAGTTTGACTTAGGCAGAGCTGGTGGGCACGGGGTTGTTTTATGTTTAAAATGTATACTTTTACAATCCAGGGCACTTGCCTTGTTGCAGCACGGACTTCCAACACGCTTAGGTGTTCCGGTCTGCTCTCATTGCTGCCTACTGGAGAACTCCAAACCTGGTGAAGGCAACTTTGAATCCCCTCTGGGCTTCCCCTTCCTGCCCAGCTCTGTGGTCTCAGGGTTTGATTACAATTGTGTCCCTGAAGCTTCACACGTGCAGAAGTCTTATCGAGGAATAGATCTTCAATTTGTTTCCCCAACAGCCACCATACTTAGGGCTTATGCACTGTCCTCTAAAGACATCCTGAGATTGCCTTCTAGTCTCTGCACTGAGGACATTTTTCTCCAGGCAGATCAAGGGCTTAAAAAGCTGTGTCTCCATTCCTATTGCTGCACATTAAGGGGACACGTGCCATCTAAATGTTCTCAATGACTATATGTAAAGCACAACCAGATCTGGCTTGCAACCTACCTGTACCGGTATTTACACTTTGATGGAGGGTTGCTTTCAAGTCTTGGCTGTGCAGAAAGTTGAAAAGAAAACTACCCTCTTCAAGGGAAATGTGTAAGGCAATATGAAGTTCCAAAAATCACTGCCGCATTATTACAGGGCACACAAATAGTTTTATCCACATAACACAGGCACAAACCTTTCAGCACTGAGTAAGGACGAAAAACATGGTAATGTTAAAAGATACTGCAGGGATGCCAGAAATTATTCTTTTCTAAACAGAACGCACGCAGTACACAGCTTCTTTAGCACCCCACTCCTGCAAGGACAGAAATGACTCCACGCGAAATCCTAGAGAAGTAACCTACAAACTGTTGTATTTATTAGTCCAGCAACAGTTTCAACTGAGGATGAAATGAAATACAAAATGCATCGTGGAATGACTAGTAAATACTACTGTTACCCTTTAAATACCTCTTCTGCAAAGCAGGAATCAGTTACAGTGATTGCAAAAGCTGGAGCAGTCTCCCTTGTGACCTGAAGACCATCCACTAGAACTTGGGATGAAGTCAAAAAAGGGAGACAAAATTCACAACGCGAAAATAAGACAGACATCACCACTGCTTCTCCAGACACCGCCCATTCATCTGGGCATGCACCGGACAATTTTGCTTCTGTCTGCTATGCCAGCCACTCTTGTTCCATCTCCCAGCTGGTGATTACTCACTCTTCAGTGCAGCAATTCATCCAAGGCAAACGTTGGAAAGAGAAAGATACCGTGGGAATCTTACCCTTCGCTTTTTAAAGTGCCTTCCTCTACCAGTGAAACTGAAAGTAGTAAAGCCACGTGCTGTTACAAGATAGCGCTTCCGAGTGCTGAAAGATATCCAAAACCTTGTGCTAGAGAAAAAAAAAACTACCAACCCATTATGCACCTTCATACTAACTACTTAGTTGCCACTGAATACTTCTCACATCATACATATAGTTACACAAAAGTTTCTTTGATGGAAGAGAAGCACTTTTCAAAACCAAACCTAAATCAAACATGTCATACAAGCAACACTCCTCTGCGACGATGTTGCCGATATCCCAGCTATGCCCTGGCCGGGCTTTGACAACCACAGAGCTACCTCCTCATATTCTACTTTTCCAGCCCAGAATTCATTGTACTGCTGCTGTCGCCACTTTGTCATCTTCCTCCATGCTCTTTTTGGCAGCTCTTGTTAAAAACTAGCCAAAATGTAAGCTTGGTTTAGACAGGGAAATTACCTCACCGTATGAAGGCAATCACCAAGCTTGCCTTCCTAAATTCAATTTACAATAATAACAAAATAATGAGAACCATTCTCATCGGCACATCTAAAATCCGGTGCTAGCTATGAGGTGCAGCCCTGTCTAACTCTAGCAAAAGCCCACCTCAGGAGGCAGAATGTACAAGATTTGAGAAGGTTTTTAACGTTCTGGTTTGTTTATTCTTGGCAAAGTCACTACATATTTTCTTGGGTTATTCCTTCAACTGGTCACAAAACTGCACAAAAAAAATGAGCACAATGATACAGAAGTACTATGTAATCAACAAAAATCAGTATTTTTGCAATTAAAGCAAGAAATAGCATAAAGCAGGCCTAGATTTAACAATACACACTTCTAGGTAAGACTACTAATGACAAAAATGGGTAGTCCTTAAAATAGGGCTGTGGTGTATTTTAGCATGGCCTTCAAGCTTTTGCATGTGTGATTTGTGTGTACTATTCCCCAGTAAATGAGCAGAATTTACTTGAATTTTAAAAATACTGTTTGTGCACCAATATTCAACTCCACTTGAGAGGAACGGCCCGTATTCACAAGGAAGAGGTTGAATATAATCACCTGAGATCTCCTCCAACCTGAATTTTCCTATGATCTTGATCCCTCAGATGTTAATTTGTAGAGACTACTGGAATGACTGGAGGCCTCCACACCGATTCAAAAACACATATCCATTCTCACACTAAACTTCTGGTGCCTGCCATGCAACAGCCAACAGCAATCAGTATCCAGTCTCAAATTTGCAAACTCTGATATACTTGCATCCTGTGCCTCGTACCATCCCTCAGGTATGGTAGCAACAGCAGTTCAATTACCCAAAAGTGCAGACTCTGGGCCTTAATGCCATCAACTTTATATTTTGAATAGAATATTTATAATGAAAACTCAACAGTCAAATCTATGTAGAGTTCTTGTTATTTTTCCTAATGCATCTTTAGATTTTGCTGATGATGCTATGGGTTCTGCGCACGTTTGGGATTTTGTCCTTTGTTTTGTCGGCAGGACCAGGGAAGTCCCAGGACTGAGACTGGTGGAGAGGCAGCGTTCCCAAGGACTGTACAATAGAGCAGTGTTTCCTAAAGTAGGTTATGTGAAGGACGAGCAGAAAGGCACAAGAGGGAGGGGAAACGGTGGAAAATATGGATGATGTCATCCTTAGGATGAGCAGATCTTTGAAAAGATAACGGCAGCGATTTATTTTCCTAATGGGAGCTATGCTTCCAAAAGTTGGGGACAATGCAGAAGTATCCCAGTGTTTCTTCGTTTAACTGAATCCTTTTAACCAACGAGTTCCGGAAACGTGGACAACTTGGTTACAAATGACCACGTGCTTAGCCTTTGTCTTGAGTCTATGCCCAGATGACCCATTTTGCACATTTCAACCAAGAATAAAGTGACCTCATTTTCAAAAGTGCTGAGCACCAGCTGTTCCTATTGTGTTCACAAGCCGCACTATAGGTTCCTGTTTTCAAATTCTTGACCTCAAAAGAATTTTGAGGCAGCAGGGTGATTATATGTTCTTCTACTTGCCATATGCCTATTTATTTTAGTTCAAATATAAAAGTCTGACTAAACTACTTTAAAATCCTGAATGCTCTGAATTAGAACATGTACTCTTGCCACTGGAACATAAGTGCAATAAGTGGGCCATGTGATTTAAAAAAAATTTTATTTTTTTTTTTTCTCAAAACAACAAGTAGATTGAAGGCCAGAGTATTTAAAACTTAACTCTTAGTTTTTCTTTTCCTTCTTTTTAATGAATGGCTTAAGAATGGGGAAAAGGTAGCATTCCAGATAATTTTAACAGCTGAGTTTATATTCCTGGGATGATGTTTCTTTGCTACCTGCTATATAGAGTTAGGTCAACAAATTCAAGACCATTTTACTACAGTTGTTAGCTAGTGGCTTTTACAGGAAGAACATGCATTTGCCTCTGAATAGTTTTAAACTGTTACTTCAACATACTACTGTCATCTCAGAAGCCAAAATACCACACAGCTCATGCAAAAAAATCAACACAATTACCCTATCTCACTCAAATCCTAAGGCTTCAGATCAGCAAAACCAACAAAACTTATCCACAAATAACAAAACGAAACATGCCTATGATGAGTGCACAACATTTAGTTTTGATCCCTAAATTACGCTGATTTTTAATACATAATTAGCAAGAAAAACTCAAAATATATCATATTTGCTATGATTTCTTGTTTCATCCTCAATGAGATGCTCTGGTTTGCATTAACCTTGGCCTGAATGCACGGTACAAATGCCAATAAAACATCCTGACAAGGAGTGAGGGAAGCACCACTACTTTTGGGTGCAAGTAAATGTATCCATATAGAGACAATACAGATATAAATGCCATCTAGTAATAAAACCCCCGTAAATATTCTCTCTCTGATTGTAGTATTTTAATTTAATATTCACAGTAAGTAATCTGAAGAACAACTTTTTGTGTCCCAAAATCCAACAGGTCTTGATATCCTGGTTATGTTGATTAGTCAGAGCTGTTTCCTCCTGTAAAGACAAACTTGGTCTTGCTTCCTGAAACCTTCAGAGCCTCGCCCTTGAAGCTCTGCCTACACAGTATGATAGCAGAAAGCACACTTGTAGGAAGGGACCTTTCCAGAAAGTAGGGCCTTCAGTTGCAGGCAGAAAGCCCAGAAAAGATGAGGGGGAAAATAAAGGCAGGAGGTTCTCAGGGTAAAGGCCAGAAACAAAAATATCTTGCTGCTGCACAGATGGACGGACTCTCATCTGAGAGGTAAAGCACATGTGCTGGTAGCTCAGAATCAGTGGCTTAATCTTATTTTCTAAAATTCTCCTCATACTTGACGACATTTTACAGGTCAAACTTCCCACAAGCATCACAGGAAACTATCTGTAAGCTGCTGGCAAAGTGCACTGAAAGAGGCAGAAGTTTTATTTTGCAAATAACATGGAATAGAGCCATTCACTGTCAGGATACCAATGGTCTCAAGATGTTTGAAGGTCTTTTAGACACTACGTTAAGACACAAATGAAGAAAAGAACTAAAAATGCAGTCAGTTTCTCTTGGTGACACAATCTTTGAAATACAACTTGGTTCTTCAATGTGAGGAAGGTTGGTCAGTGACACTGAGAAAAAGCATTACCATAAATCCTGCAAAAACACAGCTTACAAATTGAAACATCAGTACTTTCAGCTTCAGGGTTCCTGAGCTATTTCTCCACTCTAACTTGTCTGGCTGCTCCTTTAAGTACCACAACTCAGCTCCTTCCAGGCAGATTCAACTTCGCTTTGTAAACCTGATGCTAAGCCGTTTCTCTCAAGAGCCAGGGGTGTGATCAAAGTTTCTAAAAAGTCGTATTAGATCTGAGGTCCACCTGACCAGTGCCTGGAGAGGCAAGGTAAGAAGGGTAGCAAAAAAACTGGAACATGGAAGCTGGTGAAATACTGCTAAACATGGAAGGTGACACTAAGAAGCTATGAACCAACACTTAGATAACACCAAGTTGCTGGGTTCCCTGTCTCTTCAGCTACAAAGGAGTACCTGCTTCTTTGGCTTCTCTGGTCCTAATAGGGTTTAAAGTTTGGGAATTCTGATAATGAGCTTTCTACTTATTCCAAATTGCAATGTGGGGAGTGAAAAGAAATAGTAAAAGAGAGTGAGAAGTGGGGGGGGGGCTGAAAGTTAACCTTCAATTAGTCAAGATGAGAAGCACAGGAACTTCAACAGTGCTAAATTTGAAATAAAAAAGAAACCACTTAAAAGCATGTACGCTTACCGTCAAGACCATAAAAATCACAGGCCCACTTGTACCGTACTGCTGATGCTTTGAGAACCACCAGAAAGCACATCCCACCTTTGACCTTCAAAGACAGACTGCAACATTTCTGAGGTCTGCTCTACCGGTAAACCACAGATGTCCTAATATCACATGAAGAGCTGGCTGGTCTTGTTTCAGAAACTATCCTAAGAAAAGCTATAAATCCAATATTAATTTGTTCCCTAATGTTATTGCTCCATGTAAACTACAGCTGCAATCACAATAGAGACACCGCTAAAAATAAGACTGATACTTACAGAAGTATTGTCCTCTGCAAACACAAAAGTGAGGACGAGCAACATAAGAGCCCATTTTTTGTGGTGCACATACTAAAAGAAAAAGATCTCTGTCATTTTAAACTCTACAGCAAACATGAACTTGCTATCTAAATGCAAGCCACAAAAGCAGGCTATGCCTTTTGCTCTTCACTGAACAAAATCAATATAACGAACCCACACGTACCAAGAAAGATCTGAGCATATCTGATTCCTAGATGTCTAAAAAACAAGCCATGCCTCAATAAACTCTCACTGCTGCTCTGAGCTGGTTTCAGGCAGCTTTTACAACACAGCAGGAGCCATGGGACATCCAACTAATTAGCTTACACTATTCCCATCCATTCACAGACACTTGGTCAGACAGACTTGGTGGCAGGCCATCAGCTCCTTGTGCATGGGGTCTTAGAGTCCCACCACCCCGTCCCTGACCACAGGAACAGCAACCCCACTGTCATCAGAGCCTTTTGTGGCTGTGAAAGAAGTGAAAAGAGGGGAGTGTAGGATTTACACTCATATAATATAAATACTTCTATACAAAATACTTCAAAAAAGGGTGAAGTTGAGATGCAAATACTGAAGAGAAGGTTTAAACGCAACTATAACCATCAGCTCTTTGCAATTAAATTCATTAGATTTTGGCCTTCTCCTTCTGACTACATTATTTTTACGTCTACGGAGATAAAAGTAGTCAGCCCAAAAAAAATACCCTAAATGCTCACACATAAACCCAGCTGCTTAGCATATTTCATTACCACACTGACTTCAAAAATACCAAGCAATTTAAACCTGCAAGCCACTTGGCTTTAGCTGGAGATAAGTGTCTGAGATAAGAGGGGTATAATTGTTCAATGTAATACTGGAGCATGTTTTATATAAACATTTGCTAACACTGCATTTTGTACATTCCTTGTTAGAGTTGTGAAATGCTGCTGAATGTTCCAACTTTGTATGTGGCCTGTTTCTTTAATATTTATGTATCCAGAGCTCCCCTTCATTCTGAATTAAATAAATTATCCTACCCCCAATGCAGAAAGGGGCACTTACGCTTTGCGTAGCCTACAGGTTTCTAGCAGTTACCCATCTTACTCCTCTTCAGTGCTGAGGAGGCAGGGGAAAAAAAACATGACAAACCTTTTCCTCTTAATAAAAATGCTTTGAGTTTAACCACTACGTAAATTAAATACTCTGAACTTAGGGTGTCTATATATTTCTAGCAGACATGTTTGTGGACTTTTTTGGGGGAGGTCTGGTTTTATGACAGAACACGTGGTGTGACACCACTATCTCTCTTACCCCGCATTGCCAGTTCCTCCACATCGTAATTCTTGACATCATCAAGTAAATTTGACAGAGAAGCAGCAGCTTCTAAGGTCTTATGTCACCACAAGTTTTGTTGGCCTATCACAATGCGCACTGAAGAAAGACTGAAGCCAAAGCTCAGCCATACAGAGAAACATCAGAGTACCCACAAGGGAGAGAAGCTCTGTGAAAGAACACAATGGGAAAACACAGCACACAAAAAACCTTTCTGGCTTTCTTTGCTTTAATAGTTAGTTGTGAATAAACTACCAGGGAAAGCCCTGCAGATTCCACTCGGAGAAACCTCCCTTTGAACACCTGAGTTTGCTGCCAGCTTCGCTTAAATGTCAGCCTCTGGTCCAACTCTCTCTCCTCCAAACTATCAGTAAAATCGAGGGGAAGGACGGTCCTATTGCAACAACAATGAGGTGCAGCTCAGGATCATCAGAGGGAAAGGCAAACTCTATGGTGTCACATCATAGCCTGTTTCAGCAAGGCATGACACCTTACCACAAAATAGGGCACACTGCCTTGATTTTAGGGTTGTCTGCAAATAACCACTTTTCTCCAGTTCTTCCCCTTCCCTCACCTACATGCTTCCAACGTACGGGCCCCAGGGTCTTCTCCTTTGCGTCCACCTGAGCACCAAGAGCTGTAGGTCTCCCTTCGCCCCTTGTACAAGCAGGGGATCAGCAGCCTACGCGCAAAAGCAAGACCAGACTGAGACCAACGCTGTCCCAGTAGCAACACCATTCATTTCAATGACACTACTGCAATTATTTCTCAATGTGAGCATGGCTATCTCCCTTTAAATCGGACAGTTAGGAATAAACCAACACCACTAACAAAGAGAGGACTAAAGTGTGCCAATCTTCGTATTGCTTTTGCCTGGCTCTCTGTCTGGAGAAACTTCTGCTGTTGCCAGCAATGGATTCAAAGGCCTTGCCTTTGCTCTCACGCTACAATACACCAGCAACAACTCAGTTAACAATCAATACAATTGCACTAATACACAAAGAAGAATGTGACCTCGTGGTGTCTCAGGTCATTTTCAATAATCCTACAATTAGAGAAGCCAAATTAAACATTTAACATTTGACCTTTGCTGCTGCTTCTAGACTAGCTAATACAGATTAAAAGCACATACTTTTTGCAAGAGTTCACAAAATAAAGGTTTAGAACCTGTAAGGGACATCTGATACACTGTTATTGTGTGCTAGAATTCAAAACAAGAAAAATTTTAACATGCAATAGTAACTTCAGACTTTGAAAATCACCTGCATTGGAGTTACTCTGATTAAGCACCTACTAGACGGTTAGATTAGATTATGGACTGGAATGGACAAAAATCAATCTCCTGTGAGAAACTCAGTGCTACAATGGTAGTTAACAGCACTTCTGCAGATGAAACAGTAAGTGACAAATCAAAGATTGCTGAGAGCGAATTTTTAATTTTTTTTAAACCGAAGTCTACTATTAAAATGTCACCACTTTTCTATAATTTTTACTGTTTTGCATCCTATGTTTTCGACAATTTGCATTGTTTTTCCAATGTTTATATTTTAGTCTTGTGAGGAAACCCATCTGCAACATCAATTACAACTACTAACAGCATGCACATCTTAATTAAACACCTGTGGATGTACAGAAAGCATAAACAAAACACACTCACATCGGTATACAATATAGTCTCCTCAAACGGAACATACGAAATGGATGTGAACTGATGCTATATTAAGCAGAGTATTAAAACTTCAGGAGAAAAGTGGAGATTAAAGAGATTGGTCTTAAAAAGAACATAAGGTAAAATTATATATAACGTATACAAATATATTATGACACTCGGCATACACAGTAAAACTATTTCGCACATACACGGGAAAAAGATGATTCCCATGAGCATCACTGGATGCGCAGACAGCGTGCCTTGGGAGGGCTGGATCATGTGTAGTGTGCAGGGAGCAGCACTGGAAGAACCACCACATGCTGTCATCTCCACCCACGTTTAAACAACACACCTGAAGTCTGCTTCAGAAAATGTATTTCTATGATGCAGGTCTATGAATAACAGGGCTTGGGGATGGACACGGGTTTGATGGATGCTTTGGCAGCTCTACAAAGAGATGATGGCAACTGGACAGGTATTCAGCTCTACGCTTTGCCTTCATTTTCAAAGGCAGCCTGCTTGCCAAGTACACGGATGGGGTCAGTTCAGGCCCAGATAACAAATGCAGATAATGTGGATTTTGAAACCTGCACAGTTCAATTTACTAGCCTTCAGAGATGCTGAACATTTGGCTCTCGTGAAAATCAGCTTTCACTGAGACACTCAACATGTCACAAGCTCAGGAAGCCATGCTGGAAAGTTATAGCCTTTAGCTATTAGCTGAACAATTACCTCTCAACCAAGATTAATCTTGTGAGCCAGCCAACGCCTCCAAAATAGCAAAGGGAATACCTGGAGACATGAAACATTAGGATCCACTCCTGCAGTATTTTCTCAGGAGAACTCTGTCTTGAAACAGCAGTTCTGTCTTATTAGTAAGTAGAAGGCTTGGAAACGACTAACATCTTGGCACCAGATCCTACTTACAATATGAATCAGGACTTGACATTTTTGGAATGTCAAGAGTTGATATAACAAGAAACTCTTGCTTAATGCAAGCCTTTCATCTAGGCATCTGTCACCTTCAAGATGAGACAGCTTATGGTGCCCAGAATTCAGAGGGGAAGGAAAGGGGGGAAACTAAGGGAATAAAACCAAGTGAAAAAAGGGAGTAAGTGGAATTACAGAAATGATTAACAAATGCTTCTTTCATGACTTCAGAAGAGAATGTGTGATGACGTGAATACTATTAATATCCTACTTACACGAATCTGGAATTTGTGTATGTTGTACTTTGGAGAGAGAGGACTGACGTCATCTCTTGACTTTGGTAGCAGATTGAGCAAGACAGACCTGGGTCTTAACTGGCAAGGCCACTCTTAGGTTCTCATTTGTGGCAGAAGAAGGAAAATTTTCCACACTCCTTCCAGCTCTTTCTGGAAAACCATCACCCAAAACCACCATTGCATGGCAAGGTATACCAGAGTGGGTTTTAGAATTTTTTTCCTTCTTTGTTGGTCCACCATTACCAACACAGCCCTCAACGTTATGCCCAGTGATCACACATACACACGCATCCATTTAGGATTACAAAACACAGCTGAAATGCTCTGATCTGAAAAGTTGGACTCGAAGCAAATTTGCTACCAGAGAAAAAATGAGACTTCCCAAGGGCAGCGGCACTGTCAGACAATTTTGCCACACCTAATATGGACAGAGCTTGGTTTGACACCAATCCGTGAATAAAACCCAACACTGACATAATTTCGTATGCTTTCTCCTCGCTTGAAATACACTACCCTATTCAACTGCCCCATTAACTAGTGAATGAATTACAATGACATGCAGGTAAACCTTCTTCACTCAACTTTTTTAACTTACCTTTTCATCATTTAACACTAAGCACAAGCTACAGTGAAATATCTCATTTTAATACATTTCCTAAAGATGTGAAAAACGGGACACTATTAGGACAAAAAGGAAAAACCATGAAAGGCTGAGTGCATTGTAGTGCTGCGTAACTATGGCTCTATTTGCAACAATCAGCACCGGGATGAAAAACGAATGAGATTATCAACTGGTAGGCAGAAAAAAAATGTATCAATTATGACCCTTTGAAATGAGCTCAAACACACACAAGTGAAGGAACGACGGTCTTGATTTAAATCCAGAAAGTTAAATGACTTGAATAGAATTCTACGGGTGAGCCGGGGAAGCGCACTTCTGTGGCCAAGGCGCAAGAACACGAGCCTGCTCTGGCAGAACAGCAACTCTGCCCACAACTCCTCTTTTTGTTTGTTGCCATCACACCCGCCCTTGTTTCTGGTAAGCCTGCCCCAGTTTCTCCAGCTGTCCAATCTATGGCTCTTATTCAAAGGCCAACTCCAATTAAAAGGGAGCATTACTCAGCAGTAACAGCCGTGCCCTCCTTAGCCTTTCCAATTCTTTGAGCCAGGCAAAGAGTATGCGCAAGAGAGACGGGTACGTGCATTGTTCAGGGAAGCAGCACTGCTTCCTAAGATTTCCTACACGATCCAGCAACCAAAAATTTGTGCACTTTTCCCACTGAAGGACAGAATAAGACCCCTGGGGACTGAGCGTGCATTCTCATGTATAACCATTAGCGCACACACATAGAGTACGGGTTTGCAATTTGTATAAAATTTAATAAACATATAAACTATGCTTTACTGTGCTGCAGGGCAATATGGTAGACCGTGTATTTGAGGAAAAGTTATTGCAGGTGGCTCTAAAATAAACAATACCTCATACAGCTACTTCACCCTTTTGTGAAAAGAGGTAGTTAAGAACATGGTTTTTAAAATGAGGCTTCCAAAAGATGCCTTAATTTTACACTCATGGTTCCTGGAGAATATTTCTGCAATTAATTACAGACTGAACCTAAGATTGACTCAAAGGAAAATGCTTCATCATTTTAGCAAAAAATAAAATTTAAAAAATCTGCAAAATGTTTGTGGTTTGTTTTTTTTTTATTTAGAGATGGCTATATCTCTTTCCAGAAAAATTCTAAAATGTTGTTCAGAAACTGAGACTTCATACTTCATTACAACTTGCTGGAAAGAAATGCAGAAATCCATTTTTTGCATCTGTGTTCTGTCACAACATTCCAAACAGATCCATTCTTATACAGACATTCTATGCAAATATAATTTCAAGATTTCACTCCTGAAATTTGAAGCCTTTGGAAGCAAAAGCCCAAATGATTTTCACTGAGCTTCAGTCTCACAGCACTTCCATACAATGATCCTATTGATAAAGTGTTTACACATATACCGCTCCTCATAATTTCCCTAAGATTTTTCATAATTTCCATCATAAACCAATGTAACATGTGCAACTGTAAAATACTTGTATCTGAAGAGCAAGAAAGTAACTACGACCATCCACAATGAAAGCAGAGACTAAAGACCAAGGAACATAATGCAAACCCCTAAATAATTCCCCAAAGATGGATTTCCCCTTTTCCTAAATTTGGACTGGACTAGTGCAAAGAAAGGGAGGCAGTGGGTGGACTGACAGCATCCACCTCTGCACTGGTAACCCTGCCCTGAACTTAACACCAGAGGCTGATGCACTTCTTGGGCCTTGGGTGAACCCACTTAAGCCAGTGGTATCTGCTCCCCGTCTCACATAAGAGAGGTGCTGCAGACACGCTCAGTTTACGTGTGGGGGTTGCAGCTGTTACAAACCTAATGTTAAAGCCAATAAACCTTTTCCTCTGAATTTTTTTCCCCCCTCTACTCACCCAGCCAGTCATGAGTATTTACACCTAAAAGCACACAAATCTTAAGAAAACCTTGTAAAAAATATTTCCGTTTCACTCTGCTTAAAAAAATATTTAGATTAAGGCTTATGTGTAGTAAAACAAGGTCACTGTATGATCCAAGAATGTAAATTTTCACGAGAGCGGAATTTAGAACATCCTATGAAAATAAAGAATAGTACTTTCCTCTAAAACGCAGTGAAAATTTAAGAGGCAAAGTTAAATACCACAATGAAGTTTAGTCCATCATCTTTACTGGCTTATAAGATTAACAGTCCCATTTATGACATTTAAAATGTTATCACATATGGTCAGAAGTTCATCTTCTGAAACTAGGTCACAGGTCATCAACAGGAAATTCATAGGAAATTATGGAGGAAATTAAAAGAACACAAATGGGCAAGAAAACTAGTTTATATAATCTAGGTTCTCCCAGCACAGCTTCCTGTGTTATGATGAACTCAGCTTTTATACTGAACTTTGCCTTTTCCAGGCCACATTAAGTAAGTATTTCTGAATTGTCTATTATACACTTTGGGCCTCAAAATGTTGAGGTCAAATTCACTACAAAGGGCTATTCTTCTTTTTCTTTCTTTAAATAAAACAGCCGGGAAAGAAAATAGTATCTGGAAAAGGCTTCTGAGATCACTAAATTCAGATTTCTACTCGCTATCAGCACCTCAAGAACGGCTGTACAGGACACTTCATGGACACACATACCATGCCGCAGACAGTACCTAAATTCAAGAAGAGATTCTCATATTGCTTCAGTTCCAGCATCCCAAATAAACTGCAGCTGCATTCTCCATCACATTTGGGAAGATAACAGGAATCTGTTCCACTCTAATGTTAGACATCCTTTTCAAACTGAAACAGCTAGTCAAAAAGGCATTAAGGAAGAGAGAGGGCTGCAGTTCACCTCTGCTATCTGGACAATTTTTGTGAAGAAAAACTGCTAAACAGAAGCAGTCACTCCTTAATAATTTCAGCTGAAAGCTAAAACATGCAATATACTGCCTAGTCACCGACATCTCTAATGGATCACGGGGAAACAAAAGTTAGCTAAAACTTTACAGGACAGATAAAAAAATTAAATGCAACACGCTTCTGATGTCTCTCTTCTTGCTACTTTCATTAAATAAAAAGACCTATCAACTTCTTATTCACTTTTTCTTAATACTCAAAATCCACATGCAATACACAAGCCATCCCTACCCTCAAGAATTATAGGTCCACACAAAAGTCCACCTCCTGACTTTCAGATCCAGTGATTTTAATCCCTTTCGGAGGAAGGAAAAGGGAAACTTGCTATCATTTCTATAATGAATTCAAGCCTGCTGACAAACAAGTTTTCTTTTTTCAGTGAAAGCTGCCAACAGAGCCCATGGTTCTGTCTAAACTAGACTGTTCTACCCAATGCTGCACTCCTAGATGTGCTTCCAGTAAAGCCAGGTCTTCCTTTTTTCTTTCCCCGCTCCTCCACAACATATTTGAGCAAGATAATTCCAGCATCTACGTGTCATCCCAAAGTGAGATACAAACCAGCATCAGTAGAACATCTAACTTGATAAATGTGCTGAAAATGGCAAGGCAGTGGCTATAAACAACCTTCATACTCCCCTCATAGCTACAGGTAGTCATATGGGAACAACAAAGGCTGGTCTGTGAGAGCTTTTCAGCTGCAATAGTCAAGCACTTTCCCAAGGACTACGCTGGTTGTCACTTGTCTTCATACCAAAAACTACTGCAAGGACAAGCACAGAAGCATACATTTTCTTCCTGAGACTCTTAAAGAAGCTTTAAATCCTCTTTTCTGCTTCTCGTCCTCATATTTAACCTATCTAGGAAAAAAAAAAAAAAAAGGACCTGTAAGGAAGTGTTTTGGTTAAGCTCAGTCATTCAGGTCTTGGTTCCAATAGTTACTACTCCTTTTCCTGCTTCTGGTGAAAATTAAACCAAATGGTTATGCAGAATTGCAGAGAATACTTATTAGATACTTCTTACAAAGGGCAACCCATATTTCAAGGCTCGGATTTACATCTACTCCACTGAAATCATCAAGCACCCAGTTTTGATAATTTAATGGTAGCTATGTCATTTAATGTATCATGCCCTTCAAGGAAAAAAGCATGACAATTAATACTGTATTACTTAGACATTCTTACACAAGTTCTAAATTAGCTGACAATTTTTGATCACAGCTTTAATACTGTCTGGCCTCTTCCAACCACGTAAAAGCACGCTTAGGAGAAACAAAGAGTAACTTTATCTGAAAATTTTTTTTGAGCACTGCTTTACTTAAATCACTGCCCAGAGTTTAAGTGATAGGATACTGATTCCCTTTGAACGATGTTCACAGAGATACTGTACAACCGGCTACAGGTTATGAAGCAGTCACACTAAAGAAGCTCCCTGGAACACTGAAAAGAAACTCCTAATTTTGGGAGGACTTCTATGATATGCTTAGAACGATATCATCTTGTTAGTCTTCTTGTTGGATTGTACCTATAACTCTTCTAAACTGTGCAAAGAAGGTTACAAATATAGTAGTTTACTCTGGGATGAACTCTCCTGCATACAAATTAAGGTCTATTGTTGCTCACAACCGAGCACGTCACTGAGCTAAAGCAAGGTGATCTGCAAAATCCTCACATTTCAGCCTCCTCCAACAAGTAATGCATTTTGCTGCTATTCAATTCCAAAATGGCAAGACATTCAACACCCTTCAGGTTTATCAAGTGTTGCTAATCAAGACACCTGTGAAAAACTGGGAGCTATTTGTGATGAATCGGTACTGTGTTCTGAACTCTTTTCTATTCTTGAAAGAGGAGCTTCTTGTATCTTCTGTAGGCTATCATGATGTCTAGTATGCATGCAACAAATGCAATCACAGGACTCCTACCAAAAAAAACCCACAACAAACCACACGTAGCAACGTATTCAGATTGACAGCTCTGTGCAAATGCCAATGAGACAACACCTTTGGTGACCTGATCCTGAAGGACCTCTGTGAACCCTGACCAGTTAGAAGGCCCAAGTAAATCAGCAGAGAGAACATGGGGACTTTGAATGCCAGCAGCCACAGAGTCTGGGAAGACATAACCTGAAACTTAGTCCTGCAGGAATGAGTGCTTTGAATCGAGAGAAACACAAACACGTCTAGGCAAAATAGCCACACACAGGCCTCTGTTTCTTTCTTACATTTGTTCCTCTTTGATTTTGCTTCTAATGCCACGAACAAAAAAGCCACTCTCGATCCTTTTGCTCATAGGTCACAGCAGCCAGGAAGAACAACAGGTACTCAAAAGCAGTTTGGTCGGCTGAACACACAAGTAGGACAGAGGACACTGTCTGCAGTTTGGTCTAAAAGTGAAATCATGGATACCCAAAAAATATCTTGATATATGGTGGGAAAAGACCAGGTGTTGAGGCAGCGGCACACTACACAGGCATGGGCACGGCGCTGTATGTGAGTTAATACTGCACAGGAGCGAAAAACAGGGTTCTACAGAAGAAGGGGACAACTTACCTGTTGTGTTCTTTTAGGGAAGAAACAAGGGGCAGAAACAAAATGAGCTAGAAACTGTATAAAAATGACTGGTCCATGAACTTAGACCAAGTTTGTGGTCTGAAGACAGAGCACACCTAGATCCTCTTCCCAAAAAGGATGCAGTGAAAGCTCCTATTTCTCCATCAAGTTAAGTGGATGCCACAGAGGAAAGAGGCCCAAAGTGACTGGAAGGTACAGTGAGCTCAGGAGCAACTTCCCAAGCAACAAAGCAACCGTAGCCCCTGAAGTAACTGAACGGAGCAACCCGCTTGGGGCTCACCAGGTCAGCACAGCCTGAAGCAGAGGAGACAGAGCAGGAGCTAAGAGGCAAAGTTAGCCCTGTGTCTAACTTCAGCCCATACCCAGGGCTAAGCTGCAGCAGATGCTCTTTCACCTGACGATCCCTCCCCAGCCAAGAAGGGGGATCAGGAAAAGGAGAGGAGACTCATGGGTTGAAACAAAAATCGATTTAATGAAACAGCAAAATTAATATCTGTATCAGCACAAAGTAAACAGAACTATACTCAGCCTGGCAAATGTACAGTGGTCACAACAAACAGGCAGACAGCTCTCAGGAGCAGGACAGGACACCCCCCTCCTGTCCTCAGCAAACTTCCCCCCCTTTATAATGAGCGTGAGGTTTATGGGATGGGATACACCTGTAGGCAACTCAGGGCAGCTGCCCCAGCTGGGGCTGACCCCAAACTGCTAGTGGCCTGCAGGCCATGGCTGGCCTTGGATTCTGTCCGGGTGAAACCAGACCCTCTGCTCACCACTGACACCGACGTGCTCTCAGTTTTTACTGTTCCATTAACGGATATCGTCTAAGACAGCCTAAAACTACTCAGAATTCAGGGAGGCAAAGAGATCACATTACTGGTAAGCAGATTAATTGGAAGGTGTTTCTTAATACCACAGTGAGAGAAAAAGAAGGTGATGCAATACTGATTATTCCATAAAATATTAATTACAATACAGCTACTTTCAAGCTAGAACATATTCCTGTGTGACCTACTCTAGGCGATCCTGCACTGGCAGGGGGGTTGGACTCGATGATCTTTCGAGGTCCCTTCCAGCCCCTAACATTCTGTGATTCTGTGAAATGAATTTAGGAACAGGTAACTGAACGAGCTTCCAGGCTTTGTATGTATCTGTCATTTCTCAATTAAACCCAGTTCTTCAGATCATGCATGGTTATCTCCAAATACTAATTTTTATTAAAGTTAAGAGGTTCAAGCTTAAAAAAAAAAAAAAAAAAGAAAAATATCCAGGACTCTCAAATTTGCTCAGATGGCTCCCAAGATCCTTCTTACTGTTCAAGGAAGCTGAAGAGGCAGTCCTAGACCTGCCATCAAACGTCTTTGAAACAGAGAATGAGGAAATCTTTCCCTCTTACAAATTTTAATTCATACACAGATACCATCAGTTGGATAGCAGTGTTGCGTACTTCTCTCCTTTCCCTTCTGCTTCACCTTGGTAATCCAACTCCAGTAACAGCAGGGCAACATCAAGACTGAATTTTACCCTTCCACTTTGGAGCACTGAAACCTCTGCAAAGAAATTTTATAGCAAAGAGCAATAAAGTAATTGCAGACTTTTCAGAAAGTAATCTTCAAATAAATATGCTCTGGGATTAGTTTTTAGCACTGTAGAAAGTTCTTCAGACATTCCTTCATGCTGTGTGTGCTAGACTGTTACCCTACACCACCCCCCCCACACCTCCCTGCTTAAACTGACACATTACCTCCAACACTAAAGATCTTCAATTATAGTAGCTCAAGAATGGCTGCAGAACAAAATTATTTATTTCCAGAGCGCTACTCAGCTCTGGTAACATTTAATGGCGGGGTCAACCACAGGGTGCAGTTCCCCTCTCAGCTAAAACAAAATCCAAGATTTGTCTTTGTTATTTAGGAGGGACAGAAGAAAAAAAGCAAGCGGTTTCCAACATTTCAAAAGTTATGCGTATTATTTAATGTGACTGTCTGGAGTCCTTCTAAGTTTCATTCTGCTTCGCAGTTTCATACAATTTACTTATTTTCCCTTCAATTAAGCAAAATTAAAATTTCAAGTATAATTCCCCTTTTTCAGTAATGTGTATGAATTTTACCTGTCTCAAACTTTTCAACATCTCTTTTCATGCAAGGTCAAAGCTCTACATTGTTGTACTATTCTTTTTCAGTGGTTTTTCTCCAAGTCAGACCTCCATCGGGAAATTAATATTCCATATGAACAATGAACTCCTTGCATGGCCTTTGAACCTAGTGGTTGCTAGGAGGCCTAAAGAAACCCCGGAGTACAGCTGATTTAATAGCATGTACCAAGAGATTATTCAGCAGTAAAAATGTGTGATTTTCTAAACACCCTGCTTTTTCCCCTCCGTACCTCCATCTCCCTTCATCTGTCAAACAATCCTTAAATTCCAGATGAATTGTATCTGCATCAATTTTCTATAATTATGGGCAGTTTGTTCCCCAAGTACTGAAAATGTGACTGCCAGACACCAATGCTGTTTTTAATCAAGCAAACATCAAACCAGTCCTCACTCAGTTTTGCTGAAAAGGCTGCTTAAAATCATGTGTTCTTCACCACTCTAGGCACAAGGTTTGTACTTCCATTATAAACACGGTTCTGCTTAGAGACTGTATTTTCCCCAAATAAAACACCACAGCATTGACTGCAACACCATCACTCAGTGTTTCTCTGTGCTTAAAGAAATATAGATACAATTCTCCATGCCCTATTAAGGCACATTCAAGTATTAATACGTCAAGCTTTTTAGCAGATTATTGAAGACTCTTTGACCGTCTGTTTTTTCACGTTTCCCTAAGCAGAGTAATTTAGACAAAACCCCAAGGTTTCTTTCCCACCCTCCACCCCCATCCCGAACAATGCAGCATTTAATTAAAAAAGAACCACAACAATGCTAATGGTGATGAGGTTAAACGGCTGGATAAACAGAATGCAGCCCTCTGAAAAGCCCAAGCGTTTCAGGACACTTTCCCCTTACAGCATTCTGGGTGACAAAGAATCTATTTGTGCTCCTGATCCCCACAACTTTTATGCCAGAGGACTTCCTATAGATTTCCTGCGAGGAAGGAGAGCTTCCTTCAAATAGTGAGAAGTGTTTAGGTACAGTAGCCATTCCTCTCAAAACTAATATTTGGAAAGGCAGTGGACAATGATCCTTTGGAAACAAAGGAATATGGAAACTATCCATCAAAAGAGAATAACTGCATTTCCAGCTAAAAGCCTACTAAGTTGTTGTTCAGTCGATTGGTTGTTTTTTTAAATAAAACACAACAAAACTAAACCAAAAACCAACAAACATTTTCTGAGTTTATTTTTCAACTCTTCTCCCTCCAACAACTTTAGCAAATTACTCAGTCTAAACAAGACATTTCTTCCTCAGTTGTTGCAACTGAAATCAATGAGCTCTATATTCATAAAAACTCTATTCTGAGGGTCTGGAGGTGAATTTAAAAGATTTGCAGCAGATTACAAATCTATGCCTCCCACCAAGGACACAGGTATCTGCCAAATAATGCAAGGTGACACATCTGATTCTTCAGAGTGCTGGTGTTTGATCGTCTGGTTGGATTGTACCAGTCTTGCCAAGACAAAGCTTTCGCAGAGCCAGACTGCTTCCCTGAAGAATTAAAAACAAGTAAAAAACCACACTACTTGGCACAAAATGCTCATGGGAGTCCTTTCTCTTTCAAATACAGGCTTCCACACCGAAAGGAAGGCCTTGTGGTACCAACTTCAACAGAACTGACACAGCGGGATCTTACAGTGGGAATATCAGGACGTTCATGCAGAACAACAAAAATCTTCACACTATAGCCAGCTTTAGCCAGCTTTGACTTCCCAGACACTTTCAGGTCCTGCAGCACCAATGAAACAAAATCACCCCTCCAACACCACCACCATTCTCCTCTTCTTCAGCTGTTCAAGCATAAATTATCCTTGTCATTTCCTCCCAATACGTGGCTTCCCAGGAAAGGGAAAATCAGAGCAGCTATTGCCAAAATAGCACAACATACTTACACAGCCAGGTTTTGGTTTTTTTTTTTCAATAAAATGCGTATTATTTCCCTTGTGCTCGGGCATTAAAGAAAGCACAGTCACGATGTATTTTTAAAACATGAGAAACCAATCCTGAATAAAGAGATATGTTTGTTTGGGTCAAAGATAGGAAAGTGATCATATAACTGACGACGACAATCTTTGGCTCAACCTTTGCAGTAGAAATGGGGGGGACGGGGCACAGGGCTGGAAATGTTTTTGGTAATGTATAATAAATACCTCCGTTTTCTCCTCTTCTCTCTTTTTCTCCTTTAAAGGAATCTGCCTACTCAACCTAAATTGAGCCTCAGAGGGAAAATGTGCCTTCGTGACAAATCAGAATTTGCCATCATAGTAATGAAATGTTATGTCCGATCATCACAATAAGCAGGCAGCAGAACAACAAAGGAGGTTTCCAGGATTTTCTGTCCCCGGTCCCCTCCCCATCAGCATTTTCCCCGTCTTCTTTCGGGTGTTTATGAAACGTCTGAATTCTAAGGCCATTAAAATGCATGTCAGGATAGAGCAGCATCCATTAACAGTACGGAGGCTTTCCAAAATTGCACCAGCACGCCGTCGGAGGCCAAGCCTCTCCTTGATGCCTGCCGCTGTTTTTTGTTTGTGCTCTCTCTTTTCCATGCACGAACATGTTGGTGCAGTGTCCATTATTTCCCTACGGCCTCCCTTGAAAGCAATCGACAAAGAAGTGCACATGCACGTGGGTGTTCCCCCACATACACAGGTCTGCTCTCCTTCTGCACCTCAAATAACAAACGCAAACGTATTTACAGTTGTTTTCGCCAAAGCGTGCTTTGCCACTGCAGAAACATGCAGCTGAAACCGAGAGCCTGTAAGGCGGCGAGAGCATTTGCAGTCACAGGTGACCCTTCTCCTTCCCAGAATGGAAAAACACTAAAGCCCGGCGAGTTAACTAGACTTAACTGCATTTAAAGGTGAAAGTGTGGGGCAGCAGGAAATATCCAGCACATGCTTTTACGCACAAAAGGAGCAAAGGGCTCCATGCTCTACGCACCCAGGCATATTTGATCTGCCCTTCCGCGACAGAGATCGCTCCTCTCGTACATTTATTTCACACGACTAACAGATTTTAAACACCATATTGCGAGGGCCCCACTGTGAATCTCGCAGAGGTACAAAATGGTGGATGTATGCCTTTTTTTTTTTGTATTATTCATAACAACTTAGGCTTCCCTCCGTACCCACCGACACAGCCTTCCCAGCCAGACACCCACCCCGCACCAGCCTCGCAATACGGCTCTACTGCACGCACAAATTATGTTACAAACCTGATGTCATGTAGCCCCGTGATGCCTGGGAAATAAAAGCTGGTGGGAAGTGTTTGTGCAGCCGGTAGTCCTTCTCGCTGCGGGACCTTATGCGGTCTGAGGCCCGGTCAGAGAAGTCGGAGCTAGGCCAGGCCCGCCGCAAGGTCGTACTCCGCGTCTTCTTCATGCTGAGGATGCCCGAGCCTAATCCTCCCGCCGCAGCATGGGTCAGGCCTTGCGGCTCGCCGGACTTGCGCTGCCTGGCATCAGCCTAGCGCGGCTGCCGCCGGGCCGCAACCTGCCCGCATCGCGCCGCTACCTCTTCTAGGCAGCCAGCCGCAGGTCCCTTCCTTTTTTTTTTTTTTC